>PVKM010011635.1:0-32914 GCA_004027735.1 Carollia perspicillata
CTCTCCATCCCAGTGTTTTCTGGAATCTATTCTTTCTGGAAAGAAGCCTACCATAGGTCTTATTGTTGTTCTTTTGTTAATGTGCATTTTTTATATTGATTTAAAGATTATCTCTGCTTCTTTGCTCCCACAGTTTTAGTATGATGTACTTAGGTATGGTTGTCTTTATATTAATGGTCTTGGGATTCATAGCAACTTTTTGAATCTGTGTTTCAATGTTTTCCATTAGGCTTAAAAATAACTCTTCAGCCCTGAATGGTGTGGCTCAGTTGGTTGGGCATCATCCCACAAAGTGAAAGGTCACCAGTTCGATTCCTGGTCAGGACACATGCCTGAGTTGTGGGTGTGGTCACTGGTTGGGGATTGTGCAAGAAGCAACTGATCGATGTTTCTCCCATGTTGATGTTTTTCTGTCTCTCTCCCCCTACTACTCCCTCTTTAATAAAAAAATTTAAAAAATAAGTCTTCAACTATTTCTTCTGATAATATTCATGTCTTCCTTTGAATCACCAACTCATGATTTTATTCTTTTACCCTCCTATATGCCATGTACACTATTCTGTGTTTTATTTATTTAATAAAACATCTTACCTTTAGTTTTTGTTTTGTATTTACTTGACTTATGTAGCTTTAATTATTCTATATTCTCTTTTGTATAATGTGCTCTTCACTCCTTTGTTAAATTCTTAAATTCAGATACAATTTTCATTTTTAAAATATCTGTATAATTCTTAATGATTCTAATTATCCTGCGAAGTCCATTTTTCTGTTCTTAAATACAGTTATTTCACACACCTTACTGAATAATTTATGATATTCTTCTTTTTAAAAAAAATGTTCACAGTAGTTTGCCTTTTCATGTGTTTAATATATATTTTTTATTATTTTCCTGAGGACTCCAACTTATGTATTGGGTAACATAGATGGACAAAAGATTTAAGTGCAGCCAGGGAAAATGAGGATTCTGAAGCAATCCAAAACTTGATGCCAGGTACCTCACTAATTGAGCCATATCACCTGGGAGATCCAATAATCCTAGAGAAAATTATGATAGTAAGCGATAGCCTGTGAAGTCTCTGGTGAGTCCCAATAGGATGACTGCAGTATATTCCTCTAATATTTGCCAGAAGAGCACTAATCATCCTTTGAAAGCCAGCCCCTGACATCAGAGCAGCCCATACTGAGAGGTGCACCTGAAGCAACTGTCATCATTATTTTATACCTGAAGGCTTTGCCCCTGGCATTCAGGAGCTTGCTCTGCTGGAAGCAGATGGAATCCAAAAGTGTGAAGGTGCCCACTTTTCCTGGTGGCAACCATCCATCAACAGTGGTATTAGGCAGTGGATAAAGGCCTCAGTCTCCTTGTCCTCTTCTGGGCCAATTCTAGGACACATCCTATCCTACAACTGTGCTCGTTCCTGATATTTCTACTTCCCTATTAAAAAAATGTATTTACTTATTTTCAGAGAGAGGGGAAAGGAGGGAGAGAGGGAGAGAAACACCAATGAGTGTTTGCCTCTTTTATGCTCCCTACTGGGGACCTGGCCTGCAACCCAGGCATGTGTCCTGACTGGGAATCGAACTGGCGACCCTTCAGTTTGCAGTCTAGCACTCAATTCACTGAGCCACACCAGCCAGGGCCCCTGTTTTATTTTCCCACTTTCTTAGATGTGTTTCCTAATATCATTTTACAACAAATTACTTGCTATCAAGCCCCTGGCTTTTGGAGCAACATTTTTTTTAAGTACCACCAACAGAATGAAAAATATGAGAAAAACTTGTCTGTAAATCACCACATTGGGAGACTGCTTCACAGTTTAGCTGCAAATATATCAAGCTTGCTTTGGGAAATTCCTGAACTAGAAAATATAAAGACAGACTATGAAAATGACCTTCACTGATACCAAGCATAAAAAATTATTAAAGACTGTTGTTATGATTATAGTACCTGTCCTAATTCCAATTTTATGTTTTATCCCTACGCACTTCACTTCTCCACATTTTCTTTTCCCATTCTTTATTACTTCCATCTTTGTTGAGGTTGGAAATACTTTACTCCTGTTTGGTATTTAAACTTTATGCCCTGAAATGAAAGAATTATCTCCCAGTATACTGTTATTGTTGTTGTCATATATGTTTTATTTTGTATCACTGTCTTCTTTTTCTTTTCTTTTTTTTGCTTCTCCTTCACTCCTCAGCTTCTTTAAACAATATAATTCTTTTAGCCATAGGTAAAATAAAGTAATAATGCAAAATATTTCTTATTTTTCCATACTTATATAATTCTACAAGCATACCGGTAAGTAAATGGATATATTTATGTATATCTTCATACCTAATTTTATTATAATTTTATTAAATTGGGATTAGACTCTCTGCACTATTTTGCATATTACCTTTTTTCCTTTTTAAATGTTTTATTTTATTTTTAAAAATATTTTATTTGTTTATTCTCAGAGAGAATGAAAGGGAAGGATAAAAAGCAGGAGAAAAACATTGGTGTGAGAGAGAAACTTTGATCAATTGCCTCTCACACATGCCTGAATCAGGGACCGAACCCACAGCCCAGTCATGAGCCCGAGAGCGGTGTGGGCTAAGTATTTTATTTTTAATTACAAATTACATTCAGCAATATCCTTTATTAGTTTCAGGTTTGTACAGCAATAGTTAGACAATCATATACTTTACAAAGTGCTCTCTCAAGTGTTTCAAGAACCCTATGGCCACCATGCGCAGTTATTACAGGATTATTGACTATATTTCCTGTGCTGTAGTTTACATCCCTGTGGCTATTTTGTTCCTATCAATTTGTACTTCTTAACCCCTTCACCTTTTTTACCCAGTTCCCCCAAACCCTCTCCCTCTGGCAACCATCAGTGTTTTCTCTGTATCTGTGAATCTAGTTCTATTTTTTATGTTCATTTCTTTTGTTCTTAGGAGTCCACATTTAGTGAAATAATATGGTACTTGTCTTTCTCTGTACTGGACAGATACAAAGAAAAAATAAAACTAGACCACCCCCTTATACCATAGATAAGAATAAATGAATAATGGATTAAAGACTTAAATATAAGACTTGAAACTGTAAAACGCCTAGAAGAAAACATAGGTAATAAAATCTCTAACATTTTTAAATATTTAAATCTCTAAATATTTGTAAGCAATACTTTTTTGGATATATTTCCCCAGGCAAGGAAAAGAAAAGAAGTAATAAACAAATGATACTACATTAACTAAAAAGTTTTCACACAGTAAAGAAAACCATTAACAAAATGAAAAGAAAACATACTGAATGAGAGAACATATTTATCCATGATATATCTGATAAGGGTTTAATATTCAAAATTTATAAAGATCTTATACAACTCAACACAAAAAGACTATTGCCCATTTTTAAATTGGGTTGTTTGTCTTCCTGGAGTGGAGTCATGTGAGTTCTTTATCTATTTTGGAGATCAAACCCTTGTCCGATGTATCATTGACAAATATATTTTCCCATATGGATGGATCCCTTTTCATTTTCATGATGTCTTCTTCAGCCATGCAGAAGCTTTTTAATTTGATGTAGTCCCATTTGTGAACATATGCATTTTTATTATACATCTTAACAAAATTGAAGTAGCCCACACTGGTTCTTTCTTTGCGAGAATTAAAATGTCCCTTATTTTGGTCGCATTAATTTTACATATAGTAGTGATTTATATATAATTTTCCCCACAATTAGCGAAGCTATATTAAATTTTAAATATCCTTATGTGTACCTGTAGAACATGGGGGATTTTATTTCTATGGGATAGATTTTCTCAGGAATGAAATTGTTAAGTTGAAATGTTTTGATATTTCAAATTGTAATAGTGGTTACCAGATCATTTTTCATAAAACACTGTAACAACTCATATTTCCAAATATCCATTTAGAATACAGGGCAGGGCAACAGTAGGTTTACATTTGTTAATATGGAAAATAATACAATAATTAATAAATAATAATACAAATATAAACTCGGCGTTTCACATGTTCACAACTGTAAACCTACTTTTGCCCCACCCTGTATATGAGGCTATCCTGTTTCTGGGCATTACTGCCAATAATAAAACAAAAAGATTGTAATGGACATTAAATCAGTACTGACACCACAAAGTAGAAAAAGATAAAGGCAAGGGTGAACAAAGAGGAGAAATAAACATTTCTGCACATGTAATTAATTCCATAGTGACATAGAATGTGCCATTTAACGTAAATACAGTAAACACTTACATGGAAGGGAAAACCACAAGGAGGCATATAATAATAATTGGGAAGGAAAAGTCTTAATTTACTAACACATGAAATGGGCGACAAAGTTCATTTGGTGAAGTAAACCCATTCCCTCGTCTTGAGGTGAAGAATTAGAGGTGTAAAATCAAGCTGTATTTAAATACCCCATGTTTGTAAGGCAAAGCAGATAGAATGAAAATATCTCCAACAGAGATATACTCTGTAGCCAAGTTTTCAAATGGTTAATAAATATATGTATGTTTATGACTCACAAGAAAGATAACCCTTAAGAACATGGAGAAAGCACACATGTACAATCAAATACAAAAGGGGAAATCATGAACTTTCAAACAATTTGGACCAAAACAGTAAAACCAGACCATAGAAGTAAAGAAAAAAGGGGAAAGAATAAAATAAAATTAATAATATATGTAGAGTAAATGTGGAAGAATTCATGCCAACCTTATTGCTTACAACTCTAATGGGCATGATCTGAGTCCTCACATTAGAGACTGAGGTAAAGTAAACATGCCCAAGGAATGCACTAAAAGCAAAGCGATAAATAATATGTTAAAAATAAGATCAAAAACATATTCAAGATGCAAAAAGACATCATGAGAAAGTAAAAAGATTCATATTGGACACAAGATATTCTGGGATAATAATAGAAACTACTTTTATCAAGCTATAAGAATTAATAACCATTGCTGTGTGCCGTTGAGCAGATAGTGAGTAAGGGCTGGCTGCAAGCCCATGCCAAAGGGAAAGATACCACTTTCATTGTGTATGTATCTGCAGCCATCCATCAATATGAGTGCCACAGGACTGTGTACATCAGTACAGAGGACTTGTCCTAATACTCACACAGGCTCTGTGTACCCCAAACATCATCAAAACTAAATATTCAAACAGAATATAAGAAATGCAGGGAGACCATGCAAAAAACGGAAAGGAAAACAAAATTCTTTCAGAATTAAAGAGCGCTAACCTTCTAAAACATAAAATACAGAATAGAAATAACTAATACAAAAAGCAAGATTGTATATGTACATACAGTATGAAAAGCTCATTTATATGTGGATATATAGATATATATTACATAATTATATATATATAATTTATATGTAAATACAGCATATAAAACCTTACATTCTGAATTAAAGTATATACTTTTCCTCTTTTGGTTCATGGGACACTTACGGAAACTTCCCAAACATATGCTTGACAACAAAAAGAAATATAAAATTGAAAATAATAAATATATATGTATATATATATAGAGAGAGAGAGAGAATGGACAGGTATCTCTTTAATTGTAAGAGAAAACATTTTTCACGTAAAATTAGCATTTATAATACACATCTTTGGATGATAATCCAATATAATTAGAAGGCAATGATAAAATTAACTATGTGGATATTAGAAACATATCCTTAGATAATCTTTAAATCAAAGAAAATGTCACAAGTAAAATATTTACAAAAATAGTAATTGATAAAATCATTGTATACCCAAAACTATGGAAAATAGCATGAGTGATTCTCAAAGTAAAATTAATATATCTTAATGTTTTAACTACAAGAAAAAAGCAAAACATAAGAATTTAGTACCCCACTTTAGAAATCATAAAAAACATTAAATAAACCGAAAGAAAATAAAAAGGAGTCAGTGAACAAAACAGATGACATTAAATTAGTGAAAGAGAAAACCTATTAAATAGTGGATTGAATGGATATAAAACTTTCTTCTTAAATTTAGTAAAACAGGTAAGTTCTTTAGAAAAGGAAAGGAAGAAAGCAAAAATAGCCAACACTATCAGTGTGAAGAGGTAAAAGTCATTAATACTTCTTTAAAAGTTTTAAGAGTTTAAGATACAGAATTCTATGAAAATAAATTTGAGCACCTATAAAAAGAGGTTAATTTTCTAGAGAAATTTCAATGATGAAAGTTGACTTCAAAAGTATTAAAGTGGGGCACTTATTAGAACAGAGATTAGAAAGGTAATCAATGTCTTTCTATCAACAAACAAAGCACTACAAGATGTATTTCCAGGTGAGTTTCATTTAATCTTTAAAAAATAATTTATTTAAAAGTTAATTATTTAATCTGAGATCATAGAAAATGAAGAATAATTCTTGAATGTAGTTTATGTGGTCACGGTACATTTAATATTAAATGTCAAAGGATATAGAACAGAAATAAAATGACAGATCAATTTAGTTTATCAATATAGATATAAAATTAATATTAAAAATTAAATAGTAGGCAAATCCAGTACCATATCAAAAAGAAAATGGATTATGACTACATAGCATTTATTTTAGGACTACAGGATGATTCAATATGCAATGGTAGCCCCTGCTCAGCAAAACTCATTTTTAGAATTTCACACTCGACTTTTGTTCTTAATAATTTGGCTTTGCAAATCAAGTGCATTGGCCTTCAGACTATTTTCTTTACACTTCGCTTAACAACTCCTATCTTAAAATCATTGCTGAACAATGACTTCTAATTCTAGACTATCTGCACTATCCCTTAGGGTAACGAATGTGAAGAAAAGAAAAACATGTGTGAACTAAAAGTCACAGCTTAACTCTCCAAAATCTTTCTAACTCTATAGTCTTATTTCTAGAGAGACCCTGGGAGGTTATTCAGTCCACCCATCTCCCAATTCTCTAGTCAGATGGTAGAAACTGATACTTTGGTAGCTGAAAATTTATGTAACTCTGGAGAAGGTCTTGTCAGGAAGTTTGCCACTGAAATGTGGAATAAATTGGACTTTGCATAAGTTTTTTCTTTGATATGCACAAATTCAGAATATTAACACCTATACATAAAAATGTGGATTTCCTTCTTTACAAAAACCTGTATGTGTCTAACCTTTTAAATGCAGTCATTATAAATATGTTGTTTGTGAATATCTCTTTTGGTTTCCTACAATACTTACATAATGCCATTCAGTTTTTGAATATACATTTATACGAAATAGGGTATGAAAATCATGATGAGATTACAAGATTATGTTAAAAGTTTTAGTGTTAATACCTCCATTGTGAAAACCTATGGCAACTCTCATTTCACTCACACAATAATGTATCTGAAAGCAAGCACTTTAAGAGGCCATTAAAAACCTTTATGCATTTAAAGGATAAGCTATGACAAAACTTCCAATTTTTTTAGCTATAATACAAACCGCTTTTCAAGTGGTTTGATATTGATGGAAAAATCCATCGATACCTGCCCAAAATAGAAAGCTCTGGGCTTTGCCCTATGTTTGTGACTTGCGTGTTTACAGAGCTGTTGACTTGTTTCACAGGAAATTGTTATGGCAGTTTGGAAATGACATTTAATGTTATCTTTTGATAGGTCATGAGAGAATTGGATTGGCACTTTCTGAATGTCCTTTGTGGATAAAATGAATATTGTGGACTCTGTACATAGTTGCAGGAGCATTTCCGTTTTTTTTCAATTTCATTTAAACTTTATTTAATTTCTTGAAATAGATAATTATGATAAAAAGAACACAGCATATATCATTTTTGAAGCTGTCAAATAAATGCAAAAAGAGTCTGGAGGCTTTGGTAAGAAAGAAATGATAGTGATTTACTCAAGGCCCTTAGGGTTTGCAAACTGGAAACACAACTACCCAATAGCTAAGGTGTTCCAAAGAAGAAAGAACAGCTGAGATCTTATAGTAAAAAGAAAATTCTTGAAAAGAATCAGTTCTGCTTTCTTAGCCCTAGAATTGGTCCAGAACAGTCATTAGTCAGATGTCAGGTGGTCTGTTTATGTCAGATAGATGTCAGGCCATGTGGACATGTAAGAACTTCAGGGGGTAATCAGAGGGTTATCCTGATATATCTGGAGGTCTGATAGATATATATATATATATTCAGACATTTACACAGGACTTAGGCAAATTCAAAAGCTGAAGTTCCCTGGCTAGTTAAAACAAGAATAGAATTGTGTTCTCATGTTTCACCCTACTTGATTTTAGTAATTTAGTGGCTTTACTGTAGAGGCTTCATTTTATGTCTTTATTCCTTAGAACTTTGCACAATGACCTATTGTGATATTAAAATTGTGATTTATATCACATCATTTCCAAAAGCTTTAAACAGCCATCATGATGAACATAGAAGTAGTTGGGAACAGACTGCACATAGTAGGAAATCCTCTAAAATGGGACCATCAATTTGTCATTATCTTGTGAGTGCATAGTCTATTAATATGCACCTCTGGCCCTGGTTGGTGTGGCTCAGTGGATTGAGCAAGGGCTGTACACGAAAGGGTCACCGGTTCAATTCCCAGTCAGGGCACATGCCTGGGTTGGGGGCCAGGTCCCCAGTAGGATGCGTGAGAGGCAACCATGCATTAGTGTGTCTCTCCCTCTCTTTCTCCCTCCTTTCTCCCCTCCCTAAAAATAAACAAATACAATCTTTAAACAGTATATACACCTCTGATGTGATTCAGCTACTGATTATTCCTAAATGGGAGTAGCCATTGAATCCTCACGTAATCTACTCGTTTCCCTTGATGTGTAAACATTATGTGTTCTGTGGAGTTGGGGGATAGGGTAGGAAGGTTTGGGCTCAAAGTTCCTTCGAAGTATCTAAATTCACAAGTATGACTTCCACCAAAAAATATGGATGTGTGTCTTAAAGTACAGATTCAGGAGCATTTCAAATACTATTGTAGATTCTTTAAAAAGTGGTTTCTGTGTTCTAGTTCTGCGGAAGATAAAAAAATCATTATTTAGTAGATTCTATATGGGAGAAAAGGTAATGTCCCTTCTATTATTCTGAGCTCTTGGTTGAGACTATTGTAGTAAAATATAGCTTAACAAGAGAAAAACATAAGTTTAACATGTATACTTTATAAATATACTGGAGATGCCCAAGGAAAAAGGAATAAGTCTTGCAGGATAAATAAAGCTACAGACTTAAATACCATCTTCAGCTAGACCTCAGAGAAAGAAAAGCATAGAGAACCCAGTTATGGGGAAGTTACCAGAAAAAATTATATTATACAAAGGTGAGGTTTGTTATGCAGATGTAAATGGGTGCCATGAAGAACAAGATACCAGGCCCAAAATGGAATTGCTTAGGTAAAGTCCCATGTTACCAAACCAAGACAACTAGTTTCAGCTTTTGTAGAAATGGAATCTTAAACCAATCAACCAATCTCTTAAACAAAAGTAGCTGCCTACGCAGCTCGCTCTTTTTGGCTAGTATAGCTTCCTTGTTCCTGTTCCCTTCTGCCTATTAAAATCTTTCATTTGTACGGCTTCTCAGACTTCCTATCTGCTAGATTAGATGCCTCTCAGTTTTATTCATTGTTGGCTCTAATAAAGTCTTAAACTTGTCCATATGCCTCAGTTTCTTGTATAATAGCACCTACTTCTTTTGTAAAAGTCTCATGTGATTTAGCTGTCTTTCTGTGCCTGGTACAGAGAGGGAGACACAACTGAATATTTCCTGTATAAATATAGACTTCTCTTATGAAAGGGCAACTGCTAGTTTGTTTTCAAAGCTGTTCCTTTGCTGTTTCTCAACATAATCAGCTCAGAATAATCCTTCAGCCAAAGAGGCATGTTTTGGGGGCGGCATGTTTTGCTATGGTTCACCCTGAAAAAAATTAAGTGATGTTAAAGAAAAACATTATTGTAACACTTGTGAAAATGTTGAGGAGGACTTTATTTGGGACTATTCCATTAAGTAGCAAGACTAATATAATGAATGCAGCAAAGACAGCTGAGCAGAAGTGGGCCAATGAGCAGAAGCGGGGCTGAGTAGATTAAAAATTCCTAAAACAAGACATCAAGGGGTAGGAGCATCCTAGCCTAGTAATCCTTACTAGCCTGACTCACTAGTGTTCCTGGTGAAGGCAGGCCAGGGTGATGAGATATCAACACTGGAGGTTTGCTTACTAAGTGGACAGAGGAGGATTCAGCTGCAAGTGGACCGACCAGCTGAAGACGGGGCCTAGGGACAAAACCTGATTGGAAGGAGGACTCATAAGTGTCTCAAGAAAGTAATGGACACACATCATTTTTGCTGAATGTTTTCTGGATATATGCTTTAGAAAAAAAAGTGTTATTGTTAGAAAACAAAACTGAACCAAGTAAATTTGAAGATCCATTTGGTTTTGTGAAGTAATTCATGAACTGGGTAACATCCCTCCTGGCAGCTGGAAGAGGGTTGTGCAAAATGGAAAAAGGGTAGGGCGAGGGAGGGAGCTCTAACAAAAGGAAAGAAAGGTTTATTTTGGAAGCAGGAGGCCTTTTGAAGAGCAGGGAGAGAAGAACTAGAAGGGCTTTTTTATGCAGATGGTCTCTTGTTTTACTGGAGAATGGAAAAGGCCCACGTGACAGATACACTTCCTGGTTCTTAACCAGAACATTTCAGACTCATTGATTAAGGTTATATTTCTGGGAGAGGTTGAAACTGCAATTATATCAGATATGAAATCTAGGCTTGGTACCATGACCTTCTTGTAATAGTGACAACATTTTGGGCCTGCAGGCTTCTCTTTAACACTGTAAATAGAGAAAGATATTCTTTGCAAGTAAGCCAGGCCATTATCCTTGTCATTGCAGGGGTTTTTCTTTAGGAGGTAATGGGTGTTTTATTCTAATCAGCTTTGAATGTGTACTGCATCCATTCATTCAGAGAGAGAGAGAGAAAGAGAGAGAGACCTTTAAATATTTAAAAGCTTCTTATAATAAAGAAAATAAAATTTACACACTGCATAAGAAGTTATAATAAAGTAGTTACTGATTTTCTCTAGAATAAACACAAAATATACATATCATTCCTCTGTAGCAATAGTGCTTAGCAATTTGGAATTTCAATTAAATATCTAATCTCTGATTATTTTCATGTCATTCTAATGACAATTTATTTAACTTTTTTGAATTTCTGACTAAAAACTATTACACAATTGTTCAAATATAAAACTCATACACTTTTCTTCTAAGTACTGAGAATTGGAAAACCAATGATTTCCATTCTACAAAGAAAAGAGAAGGTTACATTACATAAAACTTCTAATAGCTTATGAGTTTCTTATAAGATACTTCGGCTAAATAAAAAGGTAACTCTTTACAATACCAAAATAATATTTCAATAGTGAAAGAACTATTGAATGTGGATGTTTTCTTAACAAACTAGTTGAAAGTGTGAGTGTGCCTCAAAGAAGGGCCATGGAAGTCTAAAACAAAGTTTTCTTAATGTAAATAATCAGCATCACAAGTTTTTTGAGATATAATATACATTGAGTAACATGCACAGGTCTTTTTTCAAGTTCATGATTTCTGACAAATATATATACTCTAATAACCCATAACTCAGTTCGTGCATAGAACACTTTCCCTCAGAAATTTCTTTCATGCTGCTTTGCAGTCAGTTCTCAACTGATGGCTCCTATCACACACAGATTTGCTTTATGCCACTATAGATTTGTTTTACATCTTCTAGAACTCGGAATAAATAAAATAAAATAGCACGAGTACTTCTTATATCGGAATTCTGATGCTCAGCATAAAATTTTGACACTCACCCAGGTTGTTACATATACCAAATGTTTCTTCCATTGTTGAAATATATTCCAGTGTGTGAATGTATCAAGCTTTATTTCTGTGTGCACGTGTTGATGTGCATTGACTTTTTTCTATTTCTTAGCCATTTTGAAATTTTTGTTTTGATCGTTTACTGAAATGTCTTTAAATGATACATGAGGCAGGATAGTAAGAAGCTAGAAACATTCCTTAGCAAGTGGAATGGGGAAACAGAAACAGATAGTTAAACACCCAAGCAATTTACAGCCTGATAGTAAATCACAAGGTTGTAATTTCCTTAACCAAGGACACTTAGGAACAAAATGTTTTCACATTTCATACGTGCTGGGACAGACCCACTTCAGTCCCAGTCTGTCTCCGGTGACATTCTGTGAAGGTGAAACTGACCAGAGAATGACCCTGACACCTCTATATGTTCCTTTGTATGAATCATGTATTAAAGGACACACCTGGAAAGCTGATGAATATCCTGAGACCTTCCCTAAAATTCCCACTTCTACAAAACAGATAAAATACCTTTAGGCAGAGGACTTAGTGTGCATATCTCTGGAGCATGCCTGTACCTCCTAAGTTCTAAAGGTCCCCAGGAGACTTGCAGCCAGGCTAACTCCCTGATCCTGTCTCCAAGAGCCCTCCTTTTGCCTCTGTAACTTGTTCCCTGAGTCCACACAGCCCAGTGGCCCATTTCTCCTGTCTCTGGGAGTTTCCTTCTAAAGGGGGGAGGAAGCCTCATCTAGGTTTGACTCTTCCTCGCGTCTCCAAAGGGCAAGGCAGTTCCACCTCAGCTCACTCCTGCTGTTGTGATCTCACCTCACCTACCCTAAGCCTTCCCTTTGTCTCACTGTCCCCACTTTAATAAACGTACTCTCAAAGTCCCCTGGACTCTCATTGTCAAATCTTTCCTGAAGATTTCACAAGTCAAGTGAAGTCTTGACTTCATGAACTCAAGAACCCACACACTACAGGCCGGTCTGCAGCAGACCCATCTTGATCCTATCCCCATTGTGATGAGAACCTGTGACCACAATTTCCACATCTATATAAGATGGAATAAGACCCTACCATGTTATACTGCATAAAACAACTACCAACACTGGAAAAAATCTCAAAAAGCAACCACCTGAAGGTATTGAGCATAAACAGAAGCAGAAAGACTCAAGTGGACCATACTGGAAAGCATATGGGTAACTTAGTTTTACGTTTCCAGGGTTTCTTAGACTAAACGTAGTCCTCTGTGTTAAGTCAAGGGTGCCTTTCTATCATGTAAGCATGAAAAGGGAAGGTGTAAAACTGACAATGTGGAGGCATTCTGAGAGTTAAAGGATCATGCAGCAGATCCTTCATGGTGGTCTACCGACACGCCTGGGAAGACATTTATTTGAACCATGTAAGTGCAGACTAGACCAAGAAATCCAAATAAACACAGAGAATTGAAGAGCCTTGAAACTACTTCACGAGAAGCAGCGTGTGATGTTTAAGCAAGCACAAGCAAAAAAAAAAAAAAGCAAGCTGCAACAAATAAAAGAAACAATACTCACCACTCGTACCGAAAAAAATCATAGAATCCAGAAACTCTACAACTTAACATCTGTAATGTCATGGGTATAATCCCATCTATGAAGAACCAAAGACACACTCTTAAAGACGGAAGATATCAATACATTCTGATCTTGAGATCAACCAGGTGTTAAAACTAATACCCATGAGTTTTAGAATGGCAATTAAAACTATCTTCAACAAAGTAAAACACAATTTTTCGCATAAATGAAAATCTCAGCAAAGAAATAGGTTCTCTGAAGAGTAACCACTTAAGCAATCAAAAGCAAGTATAATTGATATGCTGACGGAGGAGATAAAATGCAATCCCATAAAACCCTCTATTAAAACAAGAGGAAGCAGAAAAAGAATGAAAACAAAACAACAACAAAACCAAGGACAATAAATAACAAGCATACAAATATGGTAAACAATTCAACTACATCAACAATTGCTTTAAAATATGGTCTAAATAGAATGATCTAAAAACAGACAATATTAGATTGAATTTTTTAAAAAACCCATGTATATGTTGTCCATAAGAAACATGCTTTAAATTAAAGATAGATAAATGAAAAGTAAAGGAATGGAGCCCTGGCTGGTATAGCTCAGTGGATTGAGTGCAGGCTTGTAAACCAAAGGGTCACTTGTTCGATTCCCAGTCAGGGCACATACCTGGGTTGCACACCAGGTCCCCAGTGGGGGACACATGAGAGGCAACCACACATTGATGTTTCTCTCCCACTCTTTCTCCTTCCCTTCCTCTCTCTCTAAAAAGAAGTAAATAAAATATTTTTTAAAAGTAAAGGAATGGAGAAACATATACTATGCTAACCTTAATCAAAATTAATTTGAAGTAGCTATTACAATTCCTGCAACATAAGTTTCAAAACAAGAATAATAATAAAGACTAAAGAAGAACATTACATAAAAATAAAGACATACATTCTCCAAGATAATTTTTAATGTATATGTACCTAATAAAACAGTATCAACATATATAAGGCCAAACTTAGTAGAGCTGTATGGAGAAATATAAAAATCAACTTTTATAAGTGGATATTTAAACACCTCTCAATCAGGAACTGATAGTCCAGCATTCAGATAGTCAATAAGAATATAGTTTAACTGAACAGAACATCACTTTTGATCGAATAGATATTTCTAGAATCCTCCATACAACAAAAGCCTTCTGCTGAAGCTCACATGAGACATTGGCCAATGTAGACCGTATTCTGGATAATAAAACATGTTTTGAAAATTTTAAAAGAATAAAAACCATATAAAATATGTACTCAGAGGACAATAAAATTTAGCTGTATGTCAAAAACATAAAGGTAGCTGAAAAACTTGAAAATATTTGGAGATTAAACAGCATACTTCTAAATAACATATGGGTCAAAAAAGACTCTAAACAGATTTTTAAACATTATTTTTAACTAAATGAAAATGAAAGTTACACAACTTTGTGGAGTGTAACAAAAGCAGTGCTTAGAGGGAAATTTATAGCATTTGATGTATATGTTAGAAAGAAAAAAAGATAAAAAATCAGTAAAGTAACAGACCATCAGAAGGATCTAAAGAAAAAAAGAAATATAAATATAAGATAAGCAGAGGAAAAGAAATGGACATTAGGACAAAGTAATCAAATTATAAACTTAAAAATAAATAACAAAAAATCTATGAAAAAAAGGTAGTTCCTTGAAAAGATAAATACAATTTAAAAATCTCTAACCTGGCTAACTAGGAATAAAAAAGAAGACATTATTAATATAACAAATGAAAGAGGGACATCATGAATGATTTTGAGAATATTAAAGAATAGTAAAATAATATTTTTAAACAACTCCCCACAATTTTGATAACCTACATGAAATGGACCAACCTTTGAAAGACACAGGGTGTCTCCCCTAGCTGGTGTGTTTCAGTGAATTGAGCACAAGCCTACAAATAAAAGGGTCACTGGTTTGATTCCCAGTCTAAGGCACATGCCTGGGTTGTGGGCCAGGTCCCTGGTTGGGGTGCATGAGAGGCAAACACACATGGATGTTTCACTCTCTTTCTCCCCGCCTTCCCCTCTGTCTAAAAATAAATAAATAAAACCTAAAAGAAAAAGAGACTGTACCTTAAAAAAAAAAAAAGAAAGACACAGTGTATCAAAATTCATGCAAGGAGAGTTAGTCTGAATAGGACTATATACAGGGTGGGGCAAAAGTAGATTTATAGTTATTAGTATGAAAACTAATGCAATAACTAATAAATAATAATACAAAAACAAACTCTGTTTCACATGCTCACATCTGTAAATCTACTTTTCTCCATCTTTTATATATCAAAGAAATGGGGCCACTAACTAATAACTTACCAAAATAGAAAGAATCAGGCTCAGAGGATTCATTGGTGAACTCCAGCAAACATTCAAGGAAAAAAGGATACCAATTCTCTAAAACATGTCTCAGAAAATAGTGGCAAATTGAACTTTTTCTAACTCATGGTATAAGTACCATGTTACTGTAACACCAAAATCATACAAAGATATTACAAGAAAGGGTAATTAAAGGTCTATATCTCTGATGAACATATGTGTAAAAGTCCTCAACAATTAGAAAATTGAATCTAACAGCCTATCAAAAAATTATACCATTTAAAAAATCTTGGTGTATATAAACTGTGTAGCACTTGAAAATTAATAAATACAACCAATTGCATCAACAGTCTAAATAAGAATTATATAATGGTATCAATAGGTGCAGAAAAATCTTGACAAAATCCAATGCCCATTAATGATAAAAAATTCAGTAAACTAGGGATAGACAAAAATATCCTCAATTTAATAAAGGCTATGTGCAAAAGTCCTACAGCTGACATCATAAATGATGGTGAGAAATTTATATAGTTTCTCACTAAGAGCAGGAACAAGGAAAGGATATTATCAGCCACTACCCCTATTCAGCATCATTCTGAAGTCTTAGCTAATATAATAAAAGCCAAAAAGGGAATAAAAGACATACAGATTATGAAAGAATAAATAAAACTGGTTTTTTTGCTGATGGTATGATAGACTATGTAGGAAATGCAAAATAATAAAAAGCAATACTCAAATGATAACAAGCAATTACTGCAAGGTTGCAGGATATGAGTCAGTTGCCTTCTAATATATAATAATTAATTGGAACTACATTTACAGAAATACCATTTACATTAACACCCATCAAAAAGAAATACTTAGCTATTAATCTCACAAATATGAGCAAGATTTATATGAAGAAAATTACTAAGCCATGATTGAAGAAATGAAAGAAGAGCTAAATATATTTTAAGTTTATGAATAGAAAGCCTTAATGTTGTTAAGATGTCACATCTTTCAAAATTGATGTACAGTTTCAATGTATAGTTTTCAATAGATTTTTGATGAATCAAAATCTTAGCAAGCTTTTTTTGTGGACATCAACAAACTGATTCCAAAGTTTTATATGAAAAGCCAAGTTTAAGAACAGCCAATGATATATCTAAAGAGAAGAATGAAGAGGATCGATGCCATCTAATTTTAAGCCTTATTTTAAGGTTACTATAATAAAGATAGAATGCTGTTGGCAGAAGAATAGACAAGTAGATCAATGCAACAGAGAGTCAATAAATGAGTGTACACAGGTATAGTTAACTAATCTTGGATAGAAGAGCAAAGTCAATTCAATGGGTAAAAGACAGACATTTTGCCAGTGTTGGGAAACTTAACATCAATATAAAGAAACTGAATCTGGGAACAAGTCTTATAGCTTTCACAAATATTATTCATAATGGATCAGAGAGGTAAATGCAAAACAGAAAACTATAAAACTTCTTGAAGATAGCATAGGAGAAAATCAAGGTGACCTTGGGTTTAGCAATAAATGTTTTATATGAAAACAAAAATAAGATCCATAAATGAAAAAAGTGATAATTTTTATTTCCTTAATATTAAAAAAAAACCTCTGCCTAGCAAAAGCCACTCTTAAGAAAGTGGGGGAAAAAACATGGATTGAGAAAGAATATTTGCAAAACACATCCCCCGAAAGGACTTGTGTCTAAAATACACAAAGGCTTCTTAAAACTCAACAATGAGAAAACAACCAAATTTTAAAATGAGTGAAATATATTCATAGATACCTGACCAATGAAGATATAAAGATGGCAGATAAGCACATGTACAGTTGTTCGTCCTCATATGCCACTAGGAAATTGGAAATAAAAATGATTTACTTCTACACACCTTTTAGAATAGCCACAATTCAAAGCATTAAATGCTGACCAGGATGTGGCACAATGGAAACTTCATTCACTGTTGTTGCCAATGCAAAATGCTGCAGCTATTTTGGAAGATATTGGGCATTTTCTTACAAAGATAAACATGGCCATATCGTACTATCCATCAGTAGCATTCTTAGTTATTTGCTTAAATAAGCTGAAAAGTTATATTTTACAAAAACCTGTATGTAAGTGCATAGAGAAACTTCACACATAAATGCAAAAGATAGAAACAACCTAGATATTCTTCAGTAGGTAGATGCATTTAAAATTGTGGTAAATTTAGAGATGGGATTTATTCAGTCCTAAAGAGAGATCAAGCCATAAAGAAGTGGGAAAATCTTAAATGCATATTACTGAGTAAAAGAAACTCATCTGAAAAGAGTACGTAATGTATAATTCCAATTTTATGACATTTTGGAAGAGGTAAAAGTGCAGAGACAATAAAAATGGCCACTGGTCCCGAAGGGTTTTGGGAGGAGGGCACAGAGATAAGTAGGTGGAACTTACGGAACTTTTAAAGTCTCAGGCTCTGAAACTCTTCCATGTGGACTGTAATGGTGGACACCTGGCAGTATGCGTTTGTCAAAACCCATAGAGTTTTATTGAACAAATACTGTATTTTCCCACGTGGAATGCACACTTTCCTGCCCAAATTTTTTAGGGAAAATAAGGATGAACATTATACATGGGTAGTGCTAATTCCATATCTATACAAATATTTTTAATTCTTTTATTTATACTTATATACTAAAAGTGTAACTCTAGAAAGCAATAATGATATCTGTATGCAAAATAATACCCTGGAATATGCTAATTTGTTTTGTTCCTAAATATAAATAAATAAAATATTGAATCAAAAACTTCAATGAAAGATTTTGTTTTCCTGGATGTTTAGGCCAAAAACGTGGGGAAGCATTACACATGACAAAATATAGTAGTGAGACCTAAAATAAGCTATGGATTTTAACAATAAAGAATAAGACTTCTGTCCAAGATGGAGGTGTAGATAGATACACTGTGTCTCCTCCCACAACCAAAAGAAGGACAGGAACAACCTTAAAAAGAAAAAACAAGCAGAACTGCCAGAAAATCTAACTGTGTAGAAGTCAGACAATGAAGGAGTTAAAGAAGAAACATTTGTCCAGACCAGTAGATGGTGTGGGGAGGACTCATGGCAAAGCAGTGGCTGGAGGACCTGGACCAGGCAAGGTGGCTGGCTGGTGGACCGGCGGTCCCACTCTTGCATGCAGATAAACTGGGAGGAACAACTGGGGAGTGAGACAGATGCACAACCCAGGGTTCTTGCGCAGGGAAATAAAGCCTCAAAACCTCTGACTGAAAAATTCTGTGGGAGTTTCAAGTTGTGGGAGAAACTCCCAGCCTCACAGGAGAGTTCGCTGGAGAGACCCATAGGGTCATGGAAGGAACACAAACCCACCCACCTGGGAATCAGCACCACAAGAGCCCAATTTGCTTGTGGGTAGCAGAGAAAGTGACTGAAAGCAAGTGGCCCTGTTCCCTCTCAGACCCCTCCCCCACATACAGCACCACAACCCAGCAAGGTGGGTTGCCCAGTCCTGGTGAATACTTAAGGCCCTTCCCCTTACTATGTAACAGGCACGCTGAGACAAAAAAATTACGGCCCAAATGAAAGAACAGATCAAAGCTCCAGAAAAAAACACTGCTAAGTGATGAAGAGATAGCCAACCTATCAGACTCACAATTCAAAACACTGGTAATCAGGATGCTCACAGAAATGGTTGAGTATGGTCACAAAATAGAGGAAAAAGTGAAGGCTATGCAAAGTGGAGTGAAGAAAAACATGCAGGGAACCAACAGTGAAGGGAAGGAAACTGGGACTCAAATCAATGATTTGGACCAGAAGGAAGAAATAAACATTCACCCAGAACAGGATAAAGATACAAGAATTCAAACAAATGAGGAGAGGCTTAGGAACCTCTGGGACAACTTTAAACGTTCCAACATCCGAATCATACGGGTATACAAAGGAGAAGAGGAAGAGTAAGAAATTGAAAACTTATTTGAAAATATAATGAAGGAGAATTTCCCCAATCTGGCAAAGGAAATAGACTTCCAGGAAGTCCAGGAAGCTCAGAGAGACCCAAAGAAGGTGACCCAAGGAGGAACACACCAAGGCACATCATAATTACATTACACAAGATTAAAGATAAGGAGAGAGTCTTAAAAGCAGCAAGCAGAAAGGAGAGAGTTACCTACAAAGGAGTTCCCATAAGATTATCAGCTGATTCTCAAACAAACAAACAAACAAACAAAAAAAACCTTTCAGGCTAGAAGGGGCTGAAAAGAAGTATTCCAAGTCATGAAAGGGAAGAACCTACATCCAAGATTGCTCTATCCAGCAAAGCTGTCATTTAGAATGGAAGGGCAAGTAAAGTGCTTCTCATACAAGGTCAAGTTAAAGGAGTTCATCATCACCAAGCCCATTTTATATGAAATGTTAGAGGGACTTACCTAAGAAAAAGAAGATGATCAAAAGTATTACACAAGAAAATGACAACAAACTTACAACTATCAATAACTGAACCTAAAAAAACAAGAACTAAGCAAACAACTGGAATAGGAACAGAATCTAGAAATGGAGATCACATGGAGGGTTATCAGTGGGATAGGGGAGGGGTTAGAAAGGGGGAAAGGTACAGGGAATAAAAAGCATAAATGGTATATATGAAATAGACAGGGGGAGGTTAAGAATAGTATAGGAAATGGAGAAGCCAGAGAACTTATATGTATGAACTAAGGGGGGAATGCTGATGGAGGGGATGTGCAGGGTGGAGGGGAATAAAGGGCAGAAAATGAGACAACTGTAATAATATAATCAATAAAATATATTTAAAAAAGAATTGATCTGATCACCTCCTATTTTACCCTGTTATTAAAGGAAGGATTCCAACCACTATGCTATAGGATAGCTGAACACAGAACCCCTGAAACCAGGCACATGAAATAGGCAGCAGTTTATTAGTCATGTATAGTTAAAATCCTGAGGAGAGGGACACCCCATGCAGAGCCAAAGAGGGGTTGTACCCTGGAATAGGGAGAACGAGGTGAAGCTGTGGAATTTAGGGTTTTAGTACCATGAATATGGCTGAGCCTAGGTTCCCACAGAAGCATATGATTGGCTTGTTTGAGCACTTTGCAGATTGGCAAGAAATGAAAACCTGTTAGTTTGAAAGTCAAATGTGGTGTATGTGGTGTGCTTGATAGAGAAGTGAGCCAAGAGAGGAAATTTTCCTGCTGTGCACAGAGCATATTTTATGAGGAAAGATCTTTTGGTTCAGCCTTTGAGTAAGGCTCAAAGGTGTCAAGATAGACATTGATATCATTTCTTAATGTCAGGTCTGAGGTCATGTATATCAATATCGGTTTCCCAGGTACGACAAAGATCCCTCACATATGCAGGATATCAATAATGGCAACACTGCATAAGGGAGGAGTGGGCCATGGAAACCCTCTGTACTTGTTCAAACAAGAAAACAAATAAAACAATAACATTTCTCTCTATATTATCCTCAACATATAACTGAAATTGCTTATTAAGCAATGAGAACATGTTTCATCTTTGTGAGTTATATGTTTGTTTCTTAAAGGAAACACAACTTTTAATGTGGCCCATCATCCCAAAAAGTAATTTTATAACAAAATCTTAACAAATATCAAAATTTGTCAGTTAATCACCATGAGTCTTTTATCTCGTTTTTATGATTATTTTACAAATGTTTATTATGTATAAACAAACACACAATATGTAACTTGCTTCCTATATTGCTTTTCGGAAAACTTTTATGCGTGGTCTGCATAGGTTACAATTCCTTAAATAAGAGTCCAGTGAAGTTTGGTGTGAATTTGTCTTCTTTTTCTAAAGCAGAGGTAGGGATATTCCATTGCTTCAAGGACGTTTTAACTGCATTCAAATTTAGAACCATTTAATTTAAAAATGAACATCATTATTCAATGTGCAGGAATGACCAAAAATTACTTAATGCTAATGCTATCAAAGTGAAATTTCCATGGATACATTGACCTCTATATTTTCCACTCTTGCCAATTTACTCAGCATAGCCTCAGGGAATGGTTTCAGTTTGAAGCACTGATGTTAGGTGTTTTAATGATAAGAAAAGTAATCAAAGTGAAAGCATACGAGCAGAACTATCTATGTCCAAGATCATCTGTACTATTGTGAATTTCTAAATTGTACATTGTTGTTTTAATAAAGTCATCTAGGTTTTATTTCTTAAAAACATAATTTAACATAGATATATGTAAGCTCATCTACATGTAGATGTCAGAACAATGAATTTTCTAGGTAAATAATTCAAACTTACACAATCTAAAGACATTTACCTAATCAGAAACAAACAGTCTTCACAATCCAATTCTTACAAAACTAGAGAAACAATACGATGCTCTTTATAATATTCTCTTTGCGTGGTTGATGTAATGAACCCTGCCTATCTAAATAACAAACAGAAATAAGTGACACCAAGAAAAATATAAATGTATCAGTGGTATTATTTACTCATTTATTTATTTTTAGAGTGGGTGGAGGGAAGCAGAAAGAGAGGGAGAGAAACATCGATGTGTGGTTGCCTCTCACACGTCCCCTACTGGGGACCTGGTCCACAACCCAGACCTGTGCCCTGACTGGGAATCGAAGTGGCAGCCTTTTGGTTTGCAGGCCGGCACTCAATCCACTGAGCTACACCAGCCAGGGCTATATTTTTATTACAAATGACTTTTTCTAGCGCTTGTTCACACCAATGTACATATAGATGTATATACTTATGGACACATACATTTCTGCAACTTACATTGGCACATTAATTCTAATCCACAGATGGTTTGAGAGCAATGGCGGCGGCATATCTCTGTATGTGAGAAGTACTCTGAACTATAAAGCAATGACCATGAGAGATGAGAGAACGCTATGATCCCCAAAGTAATCATTCATCAAAAGCCAAAAACCTGCATATGTTTTAGACAATTGTCTGAGGTTTATTACTGACAGTCTTCTACATCATATTCGAAGTAGTCTGCCATTTCCATTTAACTGATCTAGGGGCAAGACCAAAGAGTTTTGGTAATTTAGGTCATTTCACATCATATATACATAGAAGTGACCTCACTTCTTTGTGTGATATTTTTAACCTTTCATTAGAAAATAGAATAAAATTCTGAATATTTTATATTGTAGAAACTTTAGCAATGACCTAGTGACAGCATATGCCAAATTTATCAAGTGGAAAATTTAAAAGCCTAATTTAGTCATATACGAGGTGAGGTAAAATTAGGTTTACTCACAACTGTAATCTACTTTTGCCTCACCTTGTATTTCTCTGTCAATGTTTTATTTTGTCTTTTTCACATCAAATTTCACATTATTTCATGTGCCTTTGGGTGTCCTTATGTCAATAGGGTAATTTGTTTATATAAATTGTGACTATATACAAACTAATAATGAATATTTAGTTTCAACTCTCTGCAGATAGAATACATTTTCACCGACTACATGTAATCACCATAGGTTTTCCCCCCAACTGAGATCAAATAACACATTCTTAAAATATATAAATATTTATTATCTTTGTGCCTACCATTACTCTCAGTGTCATTGGAATGAAGACTATATTTCTCATGATGGTAAAAATTTCATCTCCTTGTACTCTCTCAAATTCTTAGAACTTAGAGCAGATTTCAAAGTACAACAGGTACTCAAAGAATATTTGTCTAGTGAATTGTTTGAAATTAAAAAAAATCAGGTACTTAACAAATTAAAGGGTTTGTCTATATGGTAAAACATTAAGTGGATGGTCAGGGACATAATTTTAGACACTGCACTGATTGTACAAATTGAAACAAGGGAACGGGGCCACAAGCAAGGGGACATGATAGCTAGAGTGGGGTGACAAGGAGAAAGAAGTTGCTAATGAGGTCCAAGTGATGAAGGAAGAATCTTTTTTCAGTTGCTTAACTTTTGTTCTGGGTAAAATAGAGTGTGTTTAACAAAGAAATATTATGATAATTTTTTAGGTCTTGAAAGTATTCCTTTGTCTTATATATTGATGGTAAAGTGTCCAGGTTGCAGGTGGAAGCAGAGACACTATTTAGGAGACTATTGCAGTAATCTAGAACAGAAATGTTGACAGTGGCCAATGTGTTCTAGCATTTCTGGTGAAAGGACATACTCACATTCTTGATATATTTGGACTATAAATTCAATGGAGTTTCTGAAATATTGGCTGTGGAGGGAGAGAGAAGAGTCAGAGATGATTCCAAGGTTATTGACTTGAACACCTGGACAGATAGAACCGATACTAGCTGAGATGAGGCAGCTCCAGGTGGATAATGTTTAGAGGGAAGGATCATAGTCTAGTGTTACATACATTGAATTAAACACATTTATTAGATGTGCAAATGGGCATGTTAAGTGGGAGCCTCAAGTTGGAAAAAAAGTGGATTTGGTTGGATATACAAATTAGATTTTCATCACTACAGCTGTATTATGTAAAAACATAACAGGATGAAAGAAAGCAAATGATGTAAAACACAGCGAGTGTCAATAAAATAAGAAAGAGAGGAAACTATACCAAGGTCAATGGCCTTGAGGAAGCAAGAGGGAGTGCTACATAATGCTCATTAAAAGAAATAGTTTTGCCCTGGCTGGTGTGGCTCAGTGGATTGAGTGCTGACCTGTGAACCAAAGGGTCACTGGTTTGATTCCCAGTCAGGGCACATGCCTGGGTTGTGGGCCAGGGCCCCAGTAGGGGGCACACAAGAAGCAATGACACATTGATGTTTTTCTCCCTCTCTTTCTCCCTCCCTTCCCCTCTCTGTAAAAATAAATAAATAAAATCTTTTTTTTAAAGGACCAGAGTTTCATAGGTACATGGTTATTTATACATTATAATAGGCAAGAAAACTGTGTGGTTGCAGAGGCTGGTAGGTGGACAAGTCAGGGTAGACATATCTGTGAAATTTCTTTTTGGATTGCCTCATTTTTCTCAGTAAAATGGAAAGCGAAGTCATTTGTCCAGTATGTGAACATATTAAATGTTTGAGGAAAATAGAGACCATGGGAGGAAGTCTGCTAAGGGGATGGGGAAGCGATGTGATTAGGAAGTGCTATATCAAATAATTGTCTGGGAGCATCGAGAGACCATTTGTGGTTAATGTTCACAAGGGTCAAGGGAGGTCAGCCAGCAGGGATGCGTTAAATTTTTTTCAGCCACAGATAAGAATTTGACAGAGTTAGTTTTACTAAATAACTGTAAAGAAGAAAGAAAAGTTAACAAGTCAAGAGAATACATGAGAGTAATTATAAATATTTACACTGGAGAATTAAGGGAGGAGACATCAATGAGGTGAGGAAAAGAAAAACATGAAGATAAGTAAATGAAAGGTCACAGTGTTATTAAAGAATTACCGGACATGGGCTAGTTGTTGGAGTGATGAAGGAAGGAGATGGTCACCAAGTAAATAGCACAAAATTGACACTTGAAGGGTGTTGTAGTTTTGGGTAATGCAAAGTTCGGTTTATAATTACAGGTGTGAAAAATTCAGAAACTGAAAGGCCTCTATGTTGGAAAGATTATCTTAATGTATAAGGAAATCGAAAAATGTTAAGAAAGTTACAGTCTTGCCCTGGCTGGTGTAGCTCAATGGATTGAGCGCGGGCCTGAGAACCAAACAACCACGGTTCGATTCCCAGTCAGGACACATGCCTGGGTTGCAGGCCAGTTCCCAGCAGGGGACACATGAGAAGCAACCATACATTGATATTTCTCTCCCTCTCTCCTTCCCTTCCCCTCTAAAGATAAATAAAATATCTTTTTAAAAAAAGAAAGATACAGTCTTAGAGAAAGTAACACTAATCTAAGAGCCAGATATTTGAAAAGTTATGAGAAATAACTAGAGGATATGCACATAATCACAGAAATAAGGAGTAGTGGGTGATGTAGTAAGTTGACAGGAGAGAAGGAAATAGGAGAGAAAATAGACTGAAAACTGAAATTAAGAGTAAAAAAGACACTCACCATCCCTTTAGTCCCAGCCATATGAGGCGTCTTTGAGAAATAAAAAGGGAAACCAAACAAAATGGCCACCATTTTAGAAGGCTTCATGGCACCAACAGAATTCAGGACATAATGAGGCTTCCATTATATCAAGGCAGATAGTGGTGGACAAGCCATGAATCTGGGAAATGGAAAGTGTTTGATTCCTTCAGTTCTGTCTCTGTTCATGGTAACTCGGGATAGAAGTCCAAGAGGAGGCCTTAGTAATGACCGGACTATGAAGATATTAGGAAATGCTTCTAACTGTCCTACTCCTTGACCCTATGATTTCTTAATAGGAGCTAAAAGATTAAATTCTTATTTATACATTCAGTATTAACCAGTTACCTTCATTCAGCTTGTTCATAAAATACAGTTAATAAAGGCACCATTTAAACCTTTATTTTGAATTATTTTTGTTGTTTGTTACAGTTATACAGCTGTTACTTATTTAGATTTTAACTATTGCATTACCTTTTCCACCAACTGACTATTCTTTTCTCAATATTTTAAATTGCAACCCAAGTCTAGTATTTTCCACTGTACCTCAAATAAATACTTACCAGGATGTGCAAAATTTCCATCCATGTTTTTAATTTATTGTTTTCTTTCCTTGCGTCAATTCAGTGTTTCTTTGAAGAAACAAAGTCTATTCCTTGTTGTGAGCTGAAATGAGGTTACAGGAAGCTTCCAACTTGTCAGCAATTTACTTCCTTCTTACACCTTTAAAAATAAATCATACAGTTTCTCACTGGATTTTCAATAAGAAACAAGACTGGAAAGAAATAAAACAACGTTATCAAAAAGCACCAAATATATTATTTAAGTTCCCTAAATGCATTTGAATTACTGAAATTTCAGGAAGCCAGAGAGTTTTCATGGAATTCCTGAACCAAATTTAATATTGTAAATTAAATCAGACACAATGTTATTTCCTTCCTGTAGAACAACTAAATAGGTGAGGCTGGAACACAAACTTATGTTCCTTAACATTTCATTGTCCTTACGCCGCCTATTCTACATACTCCAGAAGGACCTGGACATTTGGTGTAGGGTTTTTTTTTTGCCTAGTACACATTAAGGAGTAGTGATTGTCATAAAAAAATTAAGCTGCAAGTCAGAAGAAAAAAATCTAAGGTCCAGCTATTACACAGACTCTTGTTGATTTTGTGATGACAGATAATCAAACGTATCATTGTTTCTAGGTTTCCGGGAGGGCAAGTACTTTACATGCAAGATTAAATTGCAGTTTAAAATTGAACAGTTGCTTCTAATTTTCTGTGCAGTACACATAATACCACAGATCTTAGATAAACCTGTCACTAGGTGTGAGGGCAGGAAAATAATAGTAATTAGCTTTTTAGATTGAGAGTTTCATGAAATATATTTAGTTAACCCTTTTACTGGATCTAAAATTAGGTCCTTATGATATTATTAAGCCATGTGGTCTCTTTGAAATCACATAACATTGATGTTAAGGGTCCTCATATATGAATACTTTCGTTTAAAATGTGTGTTGAACTTAGGCATTTTACTGTTAACTAAGTAGCCATTGAATATTTTACACTATGTAAATATTTAATTTTAGCCTTCCTCAACAAAATATTTCAACAAAGGTATATAGTTACATATCAAGAAAACATGTACAATTGATATATTTACAGACCAAATCATCTTAAAGATCTTTCTATGTTTGACCACTTGTTCTCTAAGCATATAAAAATTTATATTTTCAAAAAATGCATGAAAGTATCAACACCGTTTTGGGTCATATTTGGCACCATGTTTCCTTTTCCAAATTACAATTCTTTCATATTTTGAAATTTATTGTTATAAATGTATTTATCTGGTTCTCTTATTTCTGAGTATGCAAATTTGTACTTATGTTCCATTCTTTATTCCTAATGTGGTATTCTCTCCCATTGATTTCCTCATGCTTAAACTACTTAAGAGTGTCTCGAACATATATAGAGTATATATAAATCATTACTTGATTCACTGCCTTTAGGTATTTTTTAATTATGTAGATGGCATTTATTTATTTATTAAGACTATAAGCCATTCTTAGTAAAGTTTTATTTGAATTAATTTTGTGTTTAATCTGTTAATTCTCTGTGCTCCCACATAAACACACACATATTTTCTGACTTATTTTATGTAGCTTTTTTAGTTTAAGGCTTAGATCAACTATTTTCGGTTTTCTTTGTTTTGTAATTAATTTATTAAGGAATATACTCTTTTTCAATACCTCATAGATATAGATATTGGTATATGTGAAGGTTTCTGATGATGTTGGAACTTCCTTAATTTTACCGAGAATTACTAATACTTAATAAGTGTTTAATATCTTGCTGCTTCCAGGATTTTATCTTATCTTTCCCTTTTTATCAGTTAGACAATAATTGTGTAGAGGTGTGTGTCTCTTTGACCTTATTTCACTTAGAGTTTGTTAACCTCTTCGAAGATGTAAATTGACATTCTTCATCATATTTATGAAGTTATCTGGTATTGTTTTTCTAAATACAATTTTTCTGCCCCATTTCTTTCTTTTGTCCTTCTGGCAGTCACATTATGTACATACTGGTATGTTTGATTTGGTCCCATTGGTCCCGGTGGTCTTGTCCATTTTGTTCCTTGTTCTTTATTTCTCTCTCTGACCATTTTCAAGTTTGTTCCATTTTTCCAAACAATGTTTTTATACACAGGTCTTTACTATGTGCCAGTGACAGTCAGAGAGATATTATACAATTACAACACTGTGTTTCTGTGGATTCAGTTTGAATACCTTACATATATTGTCCATGTCTCTCAATCCCTCAAGCCACAGCTCCCGTTTTGTTGAGAGATTCTGTTGCTCACGCTAGAAAAATGAATCCCCGAAGCAACCACACTTCTCTCTGGCCTCTCTCCTGTAGTTTCTGCCAACATACTGTTGAGCTGGACAGTAGCCAAAGCAGACTACCAGATTAAGAGAAGAAATTAAAAACCTACAGAGTCCTTGAGTTACTTTGTAAGCATCTATGCAAAGGATAACTGGCTATACAAATGCCTCATAGTGTACAAAATTTGAGTCCCCTAATTTACTTCCTTCCTGGTTTTTATACTTTAATGTGAGAGTTTTATTGTATTAAAATATATGTTATTTGAAAACATTTTAGGGGTAAATTGACCTTTGGCATAGAAGAAATTAACAGTGTTTTGACTTTTTAAAAAATATTTTATTTTTTTTATTTTTAGAGAGAGGGGCAGGGAAGCAGAAAGAGAGGGAGAGAAACATTGATGTATGGTTGCCTGTCATGCGCTCCATGCTGGGGACCTGGCCTGCAACCCAGGCATGTGCCCTGACTGGGAATCGAACCAATGACCTTTTGGTTCTTAGGCCAGTACTCAATCCACTGAGCTACACCAGTCAGGGCTAGTGTTTTGACTTTTTGTAACATCAAATAATATGTAATAATACATATAGGTTTATTGAACTTCTGTTTATAAATATTTGCAAATTAGCACATGTTAAAAATAAACTTATTATTGGATTTTGAGTCATGACTACTATTAGTATATGGAAACAAACAATTTCCTTAGAATGTTAATCTAGGTGACAAGACATCATCTAAATCACAGTAGAGCTTTATTATTCTGTATACATCCCAGACAAATTAATTTGCAGGAATTCCGTGTTGTAATAATATCTGGAACTTTAGTGTCTACAAAATTTTATAGATGTTATCACAAAGTAACTATTAGCATTTATGTATCCCATCAAATAAATGTTAAAATTAATATGAATGACTAATTAATTATGTCATAAACCTAAATAAAAATAGAGCATAATATTTTAGATATGGAACAGACAACAGAATAATATACTTTAGTGTATTATAACATATATGTGGGTTGTGACCTATAGCATGAAACAGCTTTTACTTTCTTTTAACCAGTGAACACATACACATAGAGTCATAACTAATTGAATGATTCATGAAGCAATATTAATTTTTATTATATTCAGTGAACATTAATATTTTTTATTTTTATAAATTATTTTATTGTTGTTTAATTACATTTGTCCACATTTTCTCCCCATTACTCCCCCACACCCCCTCCAAACCCCCCTCCCTCCCTTGCTTCCACCTTCCTCCTTGGTTTTGTCCATGTGTCCTTCATAGCAGTTCCTGAAAACCCTTCTGCCCACCGTCCCTTTCCCTCTCCCCTCTGGCTATTGTTAGATTGTTCTTTATTTCAATGTCTCTGGTTATATTTTGTTTGCTTTTTTCTTTTGTTGATTAGGTTCCAGTTAAAGGTGAGCACATATGGTATTTGTCTTTCACCACCTGGCTTATTTCACTTAGCATAATGCTCTCCAGTTCCATCCATGCTGTTGCATAGGGTAGGAGCTCCTTCTTTCTTTCTGCTGTGTAATATTCCATTGTGTACATGTACCATAGTTTTTTGGTACATTTTACATTCTATTTATATTCTATTCTATATTCTAAAATTTTTTTATATTCTATTTAATCAGTAAATCCTACTAATAACCTGAATTGATTTCACAACTAAAGATGTTTCAAAAAGTATTCTCAAAATAGTTTTATAATTCTTCATTTTATTGATAAAGATATTAAAGCTCAGAGAAGCTAAATTCAACTTCACACATGGAAAACTTGTTATTTTGACTTTCAGTTGAATTACCATGCCTCTTTTTGCAGGGACAATGTTATGCATAAACTGTGAGATCATGTATTTTATTCTCAACCTGACTTACAAACTGAATATAACTCTATTCACTTTTAATGAATAGATATGAACCACAGATATATTTATTTCAAAAAACTTTCAGAAAAGTGACATCGTATAACCTTAACTATAATTCAAATGAGTAGTGTAAATGGCATAACACCTGAGAACCTGTTTTGATCATTCACTTTTGTCTGAACAATAGCAATAAAAGTGTGTAAACTCCATTGTACATAGTTACTTTTACATTGTAGGTTACTTGAGTTCTATTGTCTACCATGTCATTAAAGCTCCTAAGCATGATTTCAATCATTATATGTGGAGAAACACTTTGTTCCTTGGCAAGGTTGAGGAATGAGTTTTCTCAATGACCAGTTACTGTACTTTTGGAAATATTTATATATACATTTTTATATATAATATTATATATTTATATATTATAATATTTATATGTGATTTTGTTTATATGCAGAGAGAGAGAAAATTATGTTTAAGTGCATGGACATTGAAATATTAGAGTGAGACAAACCTTAGTTAAAAATCTGCGATCTGAGACTCACCAGCAATATGCAATATGACCATTAAGTTATTTAACTGTCTTGTGCCTAATTTTCCCATCTGTAAAATGGAATTAATTACTTACGTCATAAGCATAATGAAAATTTAAAAGAGATAAAAATATTAAAAAATATTTAGTACAGGCTGGGACTTCTAGTGAAGATGGAGGTGTAGTTAGACACACTGTACCTTCTCGCACAACCAAAAGAACAGCAACAACAAATTAAAAAAAAAACAACCAGAACTGCCAGAAAATTGAACTCTGTGGAAGGCCAATAACCAAGGAGTTAGAGAAGAAACATTCATCCAGACCAGTAGGAGGGGCAGAGACAGGCAGCTGGGAGGGGAGGACTTGCAGCAAGGCGGCAGCTGGTGGACCCAGTGAGGCAGCAGATTGCAGACTGGGCAGTCCCAAACCAGGAGGAACAACTGGGGGGCAATACAGACCTCTCAACTCAGGGTTCCAGCATGGGGAAATAAAGGTTCAAATCTCTGACTGAACACACCTATGGGGGTTGAGGCAGCAGTGGGAGAAACTTCCAGAGTTCGTTGGAGAGACCCACAGGGTCCTAGAGTGTACACAAACCCTCCCACTTGGGAATCAACACCAGAAGGGCCCAATTTGCTTGTGGGAAGCAGGGGAAGTGACTGAAAACTGGCAGGGAGTGGAGCAAACAGCATTGTTCCCTCTTGAAGCCCTCCCCCACAAACAGCACCATAACATAGTGACATGGGTTGCCCTGCTCTGATAAACATCTAAGGCTCCACCTCTTACTATGTAACAGGTGTATGCAGACCAAAAAAAAATGGCTGAAATCAAAAGATAGATCAAAGCTCCAAAAAAAATACAACTAAGCGACAAAGAGATAGCCAACCTATCAGATGCATAGTTCAAAACACTGGTAATCAGGATGCTCACAAAATTTGTTGAATATGGTTGCAAATTAGATGACAAAAATGAAGGCTACGCTAGTGAAATGAAGGAAAATGCACAGGGAACCAATGGTGATGGGAACAAAACTGGGACTCAGATCAATGGTGTGGACCAGAAGGAAGAAAGAAACATCCAACCAGAACAAAATGAAGAAACAAGAATTCAAAGGAATGAGGAGAGGCTTGGGAATTCCCAGGACATCTTTAAACATCCCAATATCCGAATCATATGGGTGCCAGGAGAAGAGGAAGAGACAGAGATTGAAAACTTATTTGAACAAATAATTAAGGACAGTTTCCCCAATCTGGCAAAGGAAATAGACTTCCAGGAAGTCCAGGAAGCTCAGAGAATCCCAAAGAATTGGGTAATGTAATTATGATGTGCACCAAGGCACGTCATAATTACATTACCCAAGATTAAAGAGAAGGAAAGAATCTTAAAAGCAGTAAGACAAAAGGAGACAGTTACCTACAAAGGAATTCTCATGAGACTATCAGCTGATTTCTCAAAAGAAACCTTGCAAGCAAGAAGGGGCTGGAAAGAAGTATTTGAAGTCATGAAAAGCAAGGAACTACATCCAAGAATACTCTATCCAGCAAAGTTTTCATTTAGAATGGAAAGGTAGACAAAGTGCTTTCCAGATAAGGTCAAGTTAAAGGAGTTCATCATCATTCATCATCACCAAGCCTTTATATGAGAGGTTAAAAGGGACTTATCTAAGAAAAAGAAGATAAAAATATGAACAGTAAAATGACAGCAAACTCACAGTTATTAACAACCACACCTAAAACAAAAACAAACTAAGCAAACAACTAGAACAGGAACAGAACCACAGAAATGGAGATCACATGGAGGATTATCAGTGGGGGAGTGGAAGGGGAGAGAGGGGGAAAAGGTACAGAGAATAAGTAGCATAGATGGTAGTTACAAAATAGACAG
>PVKM010011636.1:0-32922 GCA_004027735.1 Carollia perspicillata
TTAGGTTGTTTGTTTGAAATGTTTCTATCTTTTTTAGGTAGGCCTGTATTGCTCTGAACTTCCCTCTCAGGACTGCCTTTGCTGTGTCCCATAAGTTTTGGGTTGTCATGAGTTCATTTTCACTGAACTCACAGAAACTTTTTCATTTCTTCCCTAATTTCATTCTTGACCCATTCATTGTTTAATAGCATGCTATTCAATCTCCATGATTTTGAGTGTTTTGGTTTTTTCCCTTGGGGTTGGTTTCTAGTTTCAGTCTCTTGTGGTCAGAGAAAATGCTTGATATGATTTCAATTTCTTTGAATTTGTTGAGGCTTGTTTTGTGTCCTATCATGTGGTCCATCTTTGAAAATGTTTCATGTGCATTTGAAAAGAATGTGTATTTAGCTCCTTTCGGATGAAGGGCTCTCTCTATATATATCAGTTAAGTTCATTTCATCTAGGGCATTATTCAATGCCACAATATCTTTGTTGATATTTTGTTTGGAAGATCTGTCCATTTTTGACAGTGGGGTGTTAAAATCCCCTACTATAATTGTGTTGCTGTCAATATCTTTCTTGAAGTCCTCTAAGATTTTCTTTATGTATTTGGGTGCTCCTATGTTGGGTACATATATATTTACAATGTTTATGTCTTCTTGGTGGATTCTTCCCTTGTGTATTATGTAGTGACCTTCTGGGTCTCTCTTTATGGCCCTTTTCTTTGAAGTCTATTTTGTCTGATAAGAGTATTGCTACCCTGGCTTTTTTTTTTACTGCCTGTTTGCTTGGAATATTTGTTTCCAGCCCTTCACTTTCAGTCTGTATAGGTCTTTTGTCCTGAGGTGGGTCTCATGTAGGCACATGTGTGTGAGTCATGCTTTCTCATCTGTTCAGGTATTCTGTATCTTTTGATTGGAGCATTTAACGCATTTATGTTTAAGGTTACTATTAATAGGTATTTATTAATTGCCATTTTCATACCTAGGTTCCTCTCTATCTCTCTCTTTTCCTCTCTTTCCTTAAAGCAGTCCCTTTAGCATCTCTTGCAGAGCTGGTTTGGTGGAAGTGTATTCTTTTAGACTTCTCTTGTCTGGGAAGCTCTTCATTGTCCTGTCTTGATTGAGAGCCTTGCTGGTTAAAGTAGCCTTGGTTGCAGGTCTCTCGTTCTCATTACTTGGGATATTTCTTGCCATTCTCTTCTGGCTTGGAGCGTTTCCATTGAGAAGTCAGCTGCTAGCCTTATCTGGGCTCCTTGTGTGTTACTTCGTTTTTCTCCCTTGCTGCTTTTAAGGTTCTCTTTTTGTCTTGGTATTTTGCCATTTTATTTATGATATATCTTGAAGTGGGCCTCCTTGGGTTCCTCTTGATTGGGACTCTCTGTGTTTCCTGGATTTGTGTGACTTTTTCTCTCACCAAATTAGGAAAGTTTTCCATCATTACTTTTTCAAATAGGGTTTCTATTCCTTGCTTTTCTTCTTCTCCTTCTGGTATCCTTAGTATATGGATATTATGTTTCATACTGTATTGCATTTCTCTTAATCTCTCTTCATTTTCTCTGAGCCTCTTTCCTTTTCCTGCTCTTTCTGGGTGTTTTTTTCTACTCTGTCCTCCACCTGGCTGACTTGATCCTGACTTTGATTCCTTCTACTGTGTTTTTCAGTTAAGAAATTATATTCTTCATTTCCTCTTGGCCCTTGTTGATAGTTTCTATTACCTTTTTCATGCTGATATAGTTTGCAGTGAGTTCATTGCAGTTTCCCTGTAGTTTCTGATAATTTGCTGTGAGCTCATGGAGCTTCCTGATAACCATTCCTTTGAACTCAATATATGGTAATTGACTTGCCTCTATTGCATTTAACATTCTTTCTGCGGCTTCCTCCTTTCCTTTCATTTGGGAATTGTTTCTTTGTCTTCCCATTGTTTGTGAGACTCTTCTTGTTAGCCTCGGCTTCTTAAATTGATCTGTTTGGACTCCCTGGGTTTATGGTGTGAACTTCTGTGGTAGAGTGCCTGTGAGATTCAATGGTGCAGTCTCCTTCATCTCCCAAGCTCACTGGTCTTGGGCTGTCGTTTAAGTTGGCTTTACATTTGTCTTTGGGTTTTGATTGTTTTCGGGTCTTTCTTGGTGGGTCCTTCCCACCAGCTGGTTAACTGAGGGTTGATTTGTTCCACTACCTCTTGTATTTTGTTGTGCTGGTGAGGACAGGTTGTGTTGAAGCTGGTTCTTCCATGTGTACAGGATTTTTAGGGCCTTGCTCTTGTTCAGTTGTTTGTACTAGGTAGTTTCTCCACTATTTAGTTGTATTTCCAGGTAGGTCCTTGATTGATGTTTGTGTGATTTCTACTCCCTCCTTCACCTTCTTCTATTGTTATCTATTGGTAATTCCTTTGTTGTTGGGTTTCCTCTTCCAGTGGGTATCCTGGTGTTCACCACTTCTACCTACTCTTTTTTGTGATCAGTTGGAGGGGAAGACAAAATGATTTAAGACAGCAGGAGAGTATTGTATGATATTTACAGTAGCAGCCAGTAGAGAAGAGATAGGAGATCCTTTGGCTATGTATAGTGTTAACCGTGATCTTACTCCCAACTAGACACTTATAAGAAAGATGGAAAGAAGATAAGACTCTTGTTGGGGAGGGAAGGATTGTGAGTTTGATCTAGAAAGCAGTGAGGTTGTGGGAGGTCAGATTCTGAGGTAAGGTGAGAGTAAAGGATAGTAAATGGGTGTAGTTTATGAGAGAATAGAGTTAACCACTACAGTAATAGAATTCAGAAAACCGTGAAGTGGGCTAAGATCTGGGAGGGGTGTTATGAAGTATTTACAATTGTATGGAACAGCTATTATTTACAATAATATTAGAGAAACAATCATGTGACAGAATCTATGTGATCTTGATAACAAGAAGAAGGAGTATAGGACCTCAAGTAGTGTGCTAATGGAACACAAGTGAAGTGAAGAACAGTAAATTAGCAATACCCTGTGAAAGAGAGAACAGGGGAAATCTGTCAAATGATACAGTATAGCCAGCCAAGCAAAACAGACTATACAGAAAGAAGAGGAATACAAAAATACTATAAAATGAAAGATGTAAGAATAATGAAAAAAATAATAATACAAATATGCAATAACTTGCAGGTTCTCTGTAATAGCAAAATGAAACTTGTCTCTCTGTTTCAGCTGTTGGGATGCCCCCTCTTTGGGTCCAGCTCTGGTCTTTTCACAGTTCCAGGTTTTTTGTTTGGTCTCAATTGTAGGTATATGTAAAAAAGTAGAAGAAGGAAAGAAGGAATGATAAAATTGGAAAGAAAGGAAGAAAGGATAAAACAAGAAAGAAGGAACGAGAAGAAAAAGGAATTGAAAGATAAAAAAATAAGAAAAATTAAAAAATAAAAAATATTTTAAAAATAACATTAAATTAAAAAAGCCTCTTGATTTCAAAGTGGCCAAAGTCCTTTTTCAAGTCTTGTTGGCTGCAGCAGGCTGAGGGGCAATTGGTATGTTTTTTTTTTCCTTCTGGATCTGCACTCAGCTTGCACCGCTCTCCCTGAAGCTAGCCTGGTGCCTCTCCCTGTCGCCTTGGGTGTGGGATCCAGGCCTTCCTGAGCATGCACTTTCCCTGGGGTTACCGCTGTGGGCTGGGGTGCGGACGCGCACATGCTTTTCGGCCAGGCTGCCTCGGTCCTACAGGTGCGTACCCTTCCTAGTGCTGTGGGGTTATGCAGGGTCTTCTGCACAATCTTCCATGCAACCTCCGGATCGCTGCCTGGCTCAGTGGCAGGGAGGCTGGGGTGATTGCTGCAGGAGAATTTCCCAAACAGTGTCTCTCTTTTCACTTTTTCTTTTTGAGAAATTCCTCCTAATCAAGCTTGCCACTTTATACAGTTGTCTGGCCTCTCCCACAGCCCAATTAATTCTCCAGCCAGACCAGTGACTATCGGGGTGAGGGCTTGTCACTGTGCTACTCTCAACTTTCCCCCACCGGCATCCACAGACTCCATGGGTGCTCACAGCTCCAGTGTGTTTGCCACTAAGTCCTTATTCCCCTCTCTGTGACTTCAAGCAACCAGGTCTCTCCCAGTGCTGCTCAGACCTTGTTCGGCCAGGGAGGGAGCAGTTGTCTCGGCTCTGCGCCTGCCCCTGTGACCTTATTGTCCTGAAGCAGTCTCCTTACCGTCTGGTTTTTCAATGTCCACTACAATTTTTGGTCTCCCATTTTCATATATGCTGAGGTACTGTTGACCGTTTGCTCTTTTACTCCATAGATCGGCTAGGTTTTTCTCCCGTGTGTAGGGGGAAGTGGAATCTGCTTCCTCCTACCCGGACGCCATCTTCGTCTCAGAGAGATCATCTTTAATGAATAATCTTATTCATGTCACTTAACTCCTCTGACATCGTTTTCTTGCCAATAAAATGGTATATGTGATCACCATGGCATATTGCATTTATGTAGAATTTTTAACTTGTAGAAAAATTATTTTCATTTCCATAAATAATGCCTGGCCCATATAACTAACTAAATAAATAATTGGTGAGGATATCAGTTTTCTTCGTTTTTATCAATGCTATATACCTATAAGATATAAAGAATGGGCAGTTGTCTAATTTTATCAGTGAGGAGATTGAGTCACAAGTTAGGCTAGGGATTTCCTGCAGATAACAGCACTTTGCTGATGATGCAACTGAAACCAGAAGCCAAGTTTCCCAGTTCTGTAACTGTGACTTACAAAAATTCCATAGGCAGGGTAATGATATAGTTTTCTCATAGATTCTATAGGTGATGTAATGGGAGGAATATTGGCAAGCTGTTTTGACACCAGTCACAAGCAAATTCAAAGTGTCATTTTAATCAGAAGAAAAAAAAGATGAAAACATTTTTTTAGTATTTACTGAAGCCATTATAAAGTTTGATTTGGTGAATGTGCTTATCTCTTTGATCACATAGGCACAAAACATTTGCAGCATGGCTTTTATTGAGTGAGCCTGTTCACTTTAAACACTGCAGTGCTGGTACATTGATTAGTTTTTAAAGAATTCGATAGTTGCAAATGAGTGGTGTTGGGCTGGTGCAAAATACATGTTAGTTGAATAAATATGTTTATGAACCACTTGATTGATGTGAACAGATTTTCTTTATATCTTGATTGAATCCAGTGTTTTATGTATAGACCATTTTATCTCGTTTCTGTACATTTATGGATAGGAATACTTTGTTCTACCACTCCAGTCATGTTTATTTTCTTTCTTCTTATGCCAATTTTCCAAATTACATGTAATACACTGAGGAAGTGAGCAGAGATGTATCCCTAATACTCAGGGCTCTCATTTACAGAGTTCTAACCATATCATATCATCCAAATAGTCATTTAAGCTATATAAATGTACAGTGATCTCTCATTTTTTGCATTTTCTTTGTAAACAATGATGAATCATATTTTTAAAGTATGATTCACTCAAGATTTAAAATTTGTTTCTTGAAACTAACTCAGATATCACATATCCCTACCTTTATCCCAGAAATAAAGTTATCAGACTTTTGAGTGAATTAAATCAACATCTCATTCATGTCGGTTTCATATCTGAATGGTAAATTGTGAACTATTCTCCAATTTAGGTTAAGACTGCAGTCATGTACTTAAATTTTTAACTTAGAAAACAGCTACCTGTGCCAAAAGCTTGACTGGATCAGTTTACAGCCAAGCCACATCATTATTATAATTTCAAATGAAATGGGAAAAAATAAAGTTGAGTAATACAAATAGCTCTCTAAGATGCTTACTCAGTGATTCCACTGTTGAAAGTTTTTGTGCCAGAGTTTTATCCTATAGAAAACTGTTGCAAATCATAGATGTACAATATCTTTTCATAACATTTTTACAAAATATTTTTGGTAGATAATATTTAACACAGCAGTGATTTGAATTACAGTTGGGAACAATGGAAGAAATCACAGTTGTCATAATCTCTTTCCCAAGATGTGAAGTTTAAATTTTTAGGGGAAACAGTAGACCTTAAACTTGCAGGCCTATGACTGTATGCTTTCTTATAAGTTGTCTTTTTACTGGGTCTTCTGCAAAACAATGGTTAAAGCTTAAAGATGAACATTATATGTCCGTGGTTACATATAAGTTTGCAAAGTCTGCCTTATCACTATAAATCTGGGTTAATTATTTGACGTGGATCCCAGCTCCTGGGGTCTGAGGTGTTATGGATGAGATGAGACAAATTCACAGGGACTACTGAGTCCTGTGGCAGAAGAGGGATGGTGCGGCTTCTCTCTCAAGAGGAGAGCAAGCCTTGGAGCACCTCAGCCACCTTCTCAAGAGGAGAGTGCCTTGACCCTTGCCTTCACAAGCTTTTATTGGGTTCAATTTGCACAGGAATACAGGGTGTATACATGAAACTCATCAATCATTGTCAGGCAGAAATGATTAAACAATAGATAACATTCAAAGAACTTTGAGGGCTTATTTTGAGTCAGGGTCAGATAGTTAAAAGAGCCGTAAACTTTGGGGAACAAACTCACTTCCTGCTTGAACCCTTATTGTTTAAATCGAGTGTATTAGCAAAGTAGGTTTCTTAGGGTTTTATACATTCTTTCTTAGGCCTGATTGCCCTAGAGAACCCACCCTTTCCAGCACAGGGCGGCACCCACCTCCAGCATTGCTTCAGCCTTAAGGCATTGTTTCAAGCTTAAGTCAGGCAGGGGAAGTAAGGCAGTCAAGAGATTAGGAGACTCCTTGCAAACAAAATGAGGACTCAGGCTATGTCAAAGCTGAGGGGCAAGGGTCTATCACCCCCTTTTTCTATAGCCTCTCAAGTCCTTTCCTGAGGGCCCCTTCATGACCCATGCCTGTCTTAGGTTGTCCCTCTTTTGAGGAATCTTACCCATCACTGGCCAACCAGTCATCTGCCTGGGGCCAAGCAGGGTGAAGAGAAAGGGGACAGAAGTGGTGCCCCTACAAGGAAGATAAGCTTTGTATCCTAAGTGGCTTATGGTCCCAAGGTCCTTTACTCAGCCTTAGCCACTGGGGATTACAGCTTCTGAAATCAGGCAGGGCAGTCCTCAACAATTATTTGTATAACTTTAGCAAAAGATTGCATAAGATTATTCCCTTGCTAAATAATGCAAAGTAATGAAAATGAATGTCAGTCTATGAATCCAGTGGTTATTAATTCAATTCCTGTACCATAATGTGACTATAGTGTAAGAGAAAATATTAATATGCAACAAAATGACTTTTGATGTCCAAGAATCAAATACTTGGAGACTCCATTTGAAATAAGAACTCTCTTATATTCCTAAGTCACATATAAATACATATATATTTTGAAAGCTACACATAAATTTTCCTGGACATTATCTTCTTTAGTTTTCTGGTAAGGGGGATATTTTGGTTTAAGTTATAAAAGCACTTAATGAAGAAATTCCCATTTCCAACAAATAAAGACTATAAAAGAATCTCCTGATAATCATATCAGGATATGATATGCTTGATATCATTTCATATAATTTTCTTTCTGAATCTCAGAATATTTGATTATAGAGGTAATGTAGTAACATGAGAAAAAGCACAGAAGTATAAAAAATACAAAGCTGAAAAAAACCCACCCATCATTCAATACCCTAAAACAAGTACTGTTAATTATTTTGTCACATATTTCCAATCTTTTCTCTGTGTATTTTACACATTTTGGAGTAATCCTCTACAAAAGGAATATGAAACACAGCATTAGAATCAGGAAATAGCAAGTTAATTTTAAATTTGTGAAATATTGAATGCACGTTGTTGTTATATAAATTTTATAGTGGTCTAGCCATATCCCAGGACAGGCTTTAAGTTCATACTGTCTGAGAATTAATATGGAAGGTAACGTACAATAGTAGGTTTACAGTTGTGAGTATGCAAAACACAGTTTATTCTGGTATTATTATTTATTAAGTATTATAATTGTTTTTTCCACACAAACTGTGAACCTACTTTTGCCCCACCCTATATGTCCAGATTTGCTCCATTTTATTTTGGTAATCCCTTTTTTCAGGTTGTGCATCTCAGCTGTTGCATGTTATATCAAACTGAAGGTTGGTTACAAGCCTAGATAAACAGCTTTTTTAAGAGAGAAATTATCAAAATAGAATGAATTACTTTGTGCTTCTGAGATTAACGCTCAGTTTTCACAGCTTTTAAAAGTCTTTTAAAAAGAACAAGAGAAAAAATTAAGATTGCCTTTACCTACACTAAAAGCTGACTTTGAAAATCTTTCTTAATCTGGTTATATACAAAACTAAAATGTATTTTTTATTTTTAGACATACCATAAAACTTGGAAAATTTCTGAGGATAAAAGGCCTAACATAATATAAATGAAACTTTATTCTAGGATTTTTCTTCTATTATTGAGAGGAATAATGCTTTTCACCTTGGAATTTCAGTACAAGATTTTTTTTTTGGCTGTTCATTTTCTAAGATCCACACCCTCATGAATACTCTGAATCGAATTGTGGAACTATGGTGTTACATCCTGTATAATCTCTCTTGGTGGACTTTTTAGGTCTACATTGGAAGGTATTAGGAGATTCATTCCTATCTCAAAGCTATAACATAATTGACAAAATTTTATTTTTCTTTGCTACTTGACTTGCATGCAATATTTTTTCCTTTCATTGCCAAACTCTTTGATATTACTTGGGTCCTTTTTTTAACTTCTAGAAATTTAGTTTCCATCTGACCCCTTTTCTATAAGTGTTCTCTCAAGGTTTCTTAGTGTCCTCCCCCCTACCCACAATAATCATTCTCAAGCTATAACTTTTCCTTCTTATTCTTACTACTTCTAGTTGACTAATTACTGTATTGTGAGATCCTTCCCACTTATTTTCTGTGAGATTTCAATACCCAAAACACCATCACCTGCCCTGAGCACTCTCCCTGCATGTTCTTCATTCTGGCTGTGCTCTCTCATTGTATCTACCCCTCACTGAGAAAACAGAGGAAGGGGTATCTGCTTTGAAGTCATGCAGACCTGGGCCCGATTCCTGGCACAGCCCTCTATCAGCTAAATGGCCTTAGGAAAATCATAGTCTCTCAGTTGCATTTATTTCTTTTAAGTATATAATAATAAAGCCAAAGGTAGGAAGCCCAGGGTTTGCATAGATGTTACACAGATTGAAATATCCAGGCAACTTCCAACCCCATCTCTTGGCTCTTTTATCTCTAGGCTTCTCCTAATTCTGCCTGGAGGCAGGCATTACCTTTATTTATCTCAATTTTTCTATCTGGGAAAATGAAAATAATATCTACCTTGATATTTTGTTTTAAATTGTGTATAAAGTATCTACCACAGCATCTAACATTGAGCAGATACTCAATAAATGTTAGCTGTTATTTTCATTAGTGTAATTATTATTATTTGCCTATTGACTAATTAGTGATGTCAGCTAGCATATTTTAACCTTTAATTATTAATAAATCATGGTGAAGATATTTATACATATTTATAACCCAGTAAATTGACTTCCTTAATGTTATGCCTTCCCATACTCCTTTCTACTCCCAATTTAAAAACAACAAAACATACTTTGCTCACTTTTTAATCCATTTTTAAATATTTTGTTTTGTTTTAGTTTTTGCTATTGAATTGTAGGAATTTCCTACATATTTATATTAACCCTTTATCAGATAGATGGTTTGCAAGTATTTTCTCCCTTTTTGTAGGTTGCTTCTTCACTCTGGTAATTATTTCCTTTGCTGTACAGAAGCTATCCATTTCGACATAGTCCACTTATCTTTTATTTGCTTTTGTTCCTTGTACTTTTGAAATGTTGTTGTCAAGAGCTAAGAGGAGGGGAAAATGGGGAGTTTTTGTTCAATAGGTATTAAATTCAAGTTGTGCAAGATGAAGGGAGTTCTAGAGATCTACTGTACAACATTGTGGTTATAGTCTACACCTAAAAAATGGTTAAGAGGGACCCTACTACACTACACCTACAGTCTACACTACACCTAAAAAATGGTTAAGAGGGACCCTAATTAGTGTGGCTCAGTGGATTGGACATTGTCCCACAAACTGAAATGTCACCAGCTCTAGTCCCTGTCAGTGCGAATGCCTGGGTTGCTGGCCAGGTCCTCAGTTGCTGACTGATGTCTCTCTCTCATCGATGTTTCTCTCCCTCTCTTTCTCCCTCCCTTCCCCTCTCTCTAAAATAAATAGTCTTTAAGAAATGGCTCAGAGAATAGATCTTAAGTGTTCTTGCCACAATTTAAAAAGTAAATAAATGCAAAAAATATTATTGGCAATGAAACAGGTGCTACCTTTCTTGCAAATGATGTTTAATGACCCTTGAGAGCAATGGGTTCTTGGTTTTATTGTATCTTTTATAACAAAGAGGCAGTGACACCACACCTGCAAGATAATTTCCATTCAGACTCTAAAGCTCCAGAAGACAAAATGCTAATAACTTAACATGTCCACAAAATAACCTAGCACAGTACCTGTGTCATGTTAGATGCTAAATAAATATTTGTTAAATAAACAAATAAGTGAGTTAATGATGTGGGGGAGTCTAACTGTAAAAGGCCAAAATCCATACCAGGCACTCACTCAAGAAATATTTATTAAGTACTTACTATGCATCAAGCACTGCCTTAGGATCTGGGAATCCTGAAGTGAACATAAAGAACATCCCTCTCTTCATGAAGCTTACATTGTAATAATCAAAAATAAGCAAAAAATGTATTTAAAATGAATATATAATATATTAGATGTAGTAAGTGCTCTGGACCACAACAGATCAGGGTAAAGGCAAAGGGCATGTGGGAAATTCTTGGAAAGCGTTTCAATTATTATATAACAAATAACCTCAAAGCTTAGTGGCTTAAAACAGCAACCATTTTATTTGCTCAGAATTCCACAGTCAGCTATTTGGTTGAGTTCCACTGGTTGGTTCTTCTGTTGGTTGCACCTGGTGGCATTTATGAGGCTATAGTAGTCATCTGACTGTTCACCCTGAGACTGGTGATCTAATATGGCCTCACTCACCTGGCTCGTAGTTAGTGCCAGTCTCTCATCTTCAGTGAGGCTAGTCCAGGCTAGTCCTCTCAAGAGAGCAGAATTTCAAGATGATGAGAGTGGAAACTATAACCCTTGAGGCCTAGCCTCAGAAGTCACACATAGCTTCCACTGCATTCTGCTAACCAATCAAATCACAAGACTTTCCAAAATTCAAAAGAAGATGGAATAAACTCCACCTCTTGATGAAAAGAGTCATAGGGAATTTGTGCCCTTCCGTAACCTACTACAGATGGGGGAGTTACTGTAGTATATCAGATAGTCAGTGACACCTCTGGTAGGATTACATAAAAGCAGAGACTGAACATGATGTGAGGGTGTACTCCATGTGAATAGCTTGGCAGTGCATTCTGAGCCAAGGGAATTTCCAGCACAAAATGCCAAGATCAGAAAACAAGAAGCTCAGTGTGGTTGAAAATGGTGGACAAAGTGTATTAAGAGATAATAAAGGTAGAGAGGCAATGAGAGGCCAAGTTACATAGGTCCTTGTTTGTTGTTATAAGGACTTTTACTCTAAGGCTGGAAGAACCATTGGTAGAATTTCAATCAGAGTGACATGGTTTGAAATATGTGTCACAAGATCTCTCTGGCCATTGTGTTAAAACAGAGCTTTTAGGGTAAGGTGGCAAGAATGGAAACAAGGAGCCCAGTGATAAGATTTATCAAAATGAGAGATGATGGTAGCTTGGAATATAAAGGTAGAACTGCCGTGGCTGGTGTGGCTCAGTGGATTGAGTTCTAGCCTGTGAACCAAAAGGTCACCAGTTCAATTCCCAGTCAGGGCATATGCCTGAGTTGTGAGCTAGGCCCTAACTAGGGGGTATGCAAGAGGCAACCATACATTGATGTTTCTCTCCCTCTCTCCCTCCTTTCCCCTCTCTCTAACAGTAAATAAATAAAGTATTTTTTAAAAGAGTAGAACTAATAGCATTTGTAGAATAATTTTTAGAGCTAATAAGGAAGAAAATATTTTTGGATCATGTAAAGTTCTCTCAACCAGAAGCTTCTCTAAGAAAGAAACTATGTTAATTTTATTTTCATGTGTATCTTCTACATTGGCATTTAAAAAGCACTCATTAAATAATTATTGACTGGCTGGTGAAAACTCAGGCCTAGCTTCAGGATGCTGAGTCTTTTGGAGTTCATTATCCAGTGATTTTTTGAAGACCAAAACAAGTAGATGAGCCTATTAAGATCTACCGATATTCTTCAGATGGCATTTCTGTTGAATGCTCAAGGATAGAAAATGAAATAGGGCTGAGACAACCTGTATCCAGTAGTATTAAAAGTATCCCTTGACATGTAAATAATTATTAAATTAGTGGAAGAAGCATTTATTATTAAATTCCTACTTAGTGAAAAGAAGTATGTCAGAGATGCAGAGTCAAACAGGATATAGTTCTCAGAAGCACCAGAAGACATGTGGCCTAGAGAGTGTGAACTTTATAAAAATGAAGAAAATGAGGTGAATATATCAACTAAAATTCTAGCATTGGATGAGTTTTAGGCATATAGAAGTTTGGGGAAGATCTAGGTATAGAGTATTCCTGACTCTAATTCATTTTTAAGTAACAAACTAGCTATCTGGTATTATAGTATGGAGGGACCACAGTTAATTCCAGGCCCAGTGTAACGGGCAATGAGAGTTCTTCCTGATGGTGGCAAAGTACCTGCTTCTAAATTTCATCCCAATGAATGAAGTTTATATGCTTTATGTTGGTGTTACTCTTTTATAGTTATACACAGGAGTTGGCAAAAGTAGCTTTACAGTTGTGAGTATGTAAAACAGTTTATTCTTATATTATTATTTATATATTAATTTGTATTTTTCCATACAAACAACTGTAAACCTACTTTTTACCACCCCTGTATATATAACTATATGTATATATAATGCACAAACTAGTATATAATACTAGGTAGGCATTATGATAACTGATATAAAAATAACTGAATCACAATCATCCATTGAATCAAAATATAGAGGATATCATTTTTAGAAGGAAAAAAGAACTTTAACTTTTATCTATTCTTTTGTTTTCATAATTTGAAATTTAAGTCTTTGCATCACCTCCAGCAGTAAATGATCTCACTGAGAGGTGGAAGATACTTTGTCATGAAAAGTTGGCATAGATTAATTTTTTTTAATATCATAGGGTTTATCACTTTAAAAAAAATAGAAGATAAACCTGAAGTCTGGCTATCTCTTTAGCTAACTTTATCTATAGTTGTCATACTTTGTTAAACTATGACTCTAGTGCCACAACTTTTTCGGTGTAAATAGGCATGACATTCAGATCAAGTCTTCTTACAACTTCATAGGACATATTCATTGTATTCTGTTTTAAAACAGGTAACAGTTAAAATTCAGCATTAAAAAAATCTCCAATTTGGAAACGAGAAGCCCAGCTTTGCGTCTCACTCTGTGACTTCAATCAAGTTTTCTAAATTTATGGCACTTCACTTTCCTCATCTATAAAACTAAGTGGTTGGGTTAGGTCAGTGATTCTCAACCCTGGCTGCACAAGAGAATCATCTGGGGAGCATTAGAAAAGTAATGCTGCCCAGCCCCCACCCAGAGTTTAAGTTTTAAAGGTCTCCAGGTAACTTTACAGTAAGTGTTGAAAACCAATGGGCTAGATGATCACTAAGGTCAATTCTAGCAAAACTTTCTAATTTTATAATTCACTATGCTCTCACATAGTAATAGTTGCTAGAGAGAAGTGTTTGCAGTATTTTGCAGTGTCCTTTTAGTATTTGAAATTACCCTCAAAGACTGTTTCGACTCAAAATCGATAATATCTAAACTCCAAAGTGTTCTATGTTTTGAGAATAATTTAAAGCAAGAACCATATATGTGCATTCAAAATAGCATTGGTTTACCTAATTAACACTGCTATGATTGGGAAATAATTACTTTTAGTATGCACACACTGTAAGAATAGTATACTAAGAAATTGTGTGTAAAATTTCTTAAATTGCTATTATAGCTATTTTGATTTTGAATAAATGGACCATTAATATCCTAAGAGATAACAAACCTCCTAAAGTATGTAACTCATTTATAATAAATACTTTACATATTGATTTAGTATGAAACAGAATAGACAATTTTATTAAAGACCAATTTGAATGGAATATCTTGTACTCATATTTCAAAAGATAAGTTTGATTTTTTTAAATACTTTTGAAATGTGTCAGAATAAGTTTTTGCTCTGTTATTTACTAAATGACTTTTCTTTTTTTAAAGATTTTATTTATTTATTTTTAGAGGGGAAGAGAGGGAGAAATAGAGGGAGAGAAACATCAACGTGTGGTTGCTTCTCATGCTCCACCCCCACGAGGCACCTGGCCCACAACTCAGGCATGTGCCCTGACCAGGAATCAAACCAGTGACCCCTTGGTTCACAGGCTGACACTCAGTCCACTGAGCCATACCAGCCAGGGCACTAAACAACTTTTCACTGATGTTAACAGATAATTTTTTCTTTAAGCTTAAATACTGGAGAATATAGCAACATGCTATATTATTTAAAGTTCCCATAAAGTCAAGAACAAAACAATGTAATCAGGTCCATAAAGAAACTGTGTAGATTCTTAGGAAATTGGGGAATGGACTCCAATATTAAGCTGAGAAATAATGGATTTTTGTTTTATATTTTTGTACAATTCTGTGCTCGTGGGTATGTACTTTTGAATCCTTGGGACAGGCAGACTCTTTTCTTCTTTTAGCCAGTCTAATAATAGGCAGAAGGAGAAGAGGTAAGATGACAGCTAACATGGGTAAATGTAGGTGTAACCAACACAGAATGTGCTGGTTGTATGAAATTTCTTCAGACCTAGTTATTTTTGAAAACTATTTGAAAAAAATTTTAATGTCCAAAAAAGACACTATGAAAAAGAAATATCGCATATGATTTTAATGTAATTTTTATGTCTGTATCATTATTCTGTGTCTGTGTTTGACATTCTCAGTCTGTTATTTTTATGTTTAATGTTCATACATACTTTATTGTATTTTTGCCATATTGATGACAACCTAAACTCAATAGCTAAGGATAATTTACAGATAAGACCATTAATCACAGCATGCAAAACTGTGACATGGAAGAATAACATGACTGCTGGAATAGGCCACACTTGTGCTATGCAGACTGGGGAAGCTGTTTTGCTTCACGTTACCTCTACAACACATCAGTTTGCTTTACAAGGTCTCCCAAAATCAATCAGACACATGTACCATGCTTTGAAAGAATTTTATGTAGTAAGAATAAACTATGAAATGTTTGAAAATACACATGACATGTGTTATAGGTTTTATAATAACAGCAGCATGCATGCTAGTGATTTAAAAACTACTTTATGAGAGTTTTATATGGTTTTAAAATATCAAGACATTTTATGAAACAATATTAAATTTAGCATCAGAATGACATCACACTTCTTTATACTCAGCTCTTGGGAGTTGAGTAGAAATTAGTTGTTACCTTCACCGTTTAAGATCTTTTTTCCTCTTCATCTCCAAATCCTGGTCTTTTCTTATCAGATGCATTTAGCTGATGCATTACTTTGTGCTTTATTTCTTGGTATAAGCCCATGAATGACTGAGCACAGCTTGATATTATTATCCATTAGTTTATTCATATAAAGTCAACATAGGGCTAATAATTCCAAAGAAAAGTAAAGACATAAGTCATGTAGCCTCGACAAGGTACCCATGAAAAGGGGAAGGGGCATTAGATGCATTTAATGAGGGAGTGAAAGACTAAAGCATGGAGACCAGCATCACTTCCCAACTTTCTTTGGGGCTGGTCTGGGTCAGCAAATCAATAATTGTACAAAGTGAACTAAATTGACCTACTTTTTAAAAGATGGCATATAAAGTTTTTGTGATCTTAAGAGTCTAGAAATATATTGAATATGGACTTTATATCTGACAAAGTTTAGTAATGCTAACATTTTCTTGAGTAAACAAATTTTCATTACCTGGATATGAATATATAACTTTGTCTTAATAGAGGTCTTATTTACAATGAAGATTTTTTTTCCATGTTAAAACTTCAAATTGCTTTGTTGATCATAACCACATAATGTGAAAGTTTAAAATACCGGACTCCATCCTGAAAGCACATATACTGCATTAGAGTAAAGCTGTCATCCAGAATGAATAATGTAGATGATTATATTTTAAAATATGTCAGTTTATCTTAAATGAATCTTTTTTCTTTAAATTCTGATCAGTTAAAATAAATGTTTTTCATATGACCTTAAGTGTTTGTCACAAGAAGACAAGAGACAGATAGCTAATGAAATAAATTGAAGTTGTATGTTTAGGTAGAATTGGAATTAAATACCATTGCATTTGTGAAGGTCTAACTGATTTTTTTTTAAGTTGGCATGGTTGTATGACATCATGAGAAAGAAAAGAGACTTACCAAAAATTGGATGGGCTGATACTTAAAAGTATTTGGGTAAACTTAGGTATAATTTTTATGTAACTCTGCCCAAATACAGTGTATTTCATCTTAAAAGAGGTCATAAAGAGTATTTTGAGTCATGAATATTAATAGCTTAAATCATGAATATTAAAAAGAAATTGCTTCTAGATACCAAAAAGAGATTATGCGAGTTATATTCTGTAGCCCAACTTGGAAGTCCCACTGTCACAGAGAAGCCTGTTTCATTGACTGTGTGCATATTTAACCCAATAGCTTTTAGGCATTCAGAGATGAAGTAGGTGAAATCAAAAGTATATCAAAATTAACATTGCCGTGTGTTATCATCCTCTCTGAGTTTTAGAGTAGTTTTAACACAGATAGTAACTTGATTTGAAATTTAAATGCACACATACATAGGTTTGCTACTTGAAGAGTTTCCATGCCTGGGGGAGGGGAGGTGACATTTGGTGCAGTCGGTATATAGCACCTGTAATGGTAATAAAGTTGATTGGTTAAACTGATAACTCTTTTTTTTTTCTTTCTGCCTCTTCCTATAGAGTAGTTTAGCTTGGGTGGACGGGTTCTCCCCCATCCTTCCTCCCTACCAAGGAGGCGTAGGTTGATACCATTTTTATTGTTCTGCCGGGGTGGAAAATAAACCATATGCTTTAGAATTTTGAATGGCTACACCAAAGAGAAAATTGAAACAGATCCTCTTTCCACATTCCTACTGGACATAGGGGTAGAGGGGGGCACTTATTCCTCTAAATGTTCCAGCTGACTTGGAGTTAGCTTAATGCTTTACTCTCCAGGGCAAAGAGGTGGGACAGGGGAAGAAAATGTCAAAGGCTTCCGAGGCACTTTGGGCTGAGCAGAGTGTGGAGTGGAAGGCTTATGTCTGAAACCCACCCCGCCCCTGGATACCAGGCATAGGCAATGAGAATCGGAACCAGCTGATGCCGCTGCTGCTGTTTCCCGTTTCCAGGGTGAATTTTTCACAGCAGCTAATTCTAAAGGAAGGAAAAATCCCTAACCAGCAGCGAAGAAGATCCTATCACCCAACTCAACCTATGTAACCTTTTTAGGCAGGATTTTCAGAGAAATCCGCATTTCAAAAGCAACCATTCATGATCCAAAAATACGGGACGGGAATCAGAGTAAAAAGCCTCTTTACACTCTGAGTGTTTGAAATGATCCGATGAGCATAGAAAGCGGCTGCCAATGCTCTGGCGGCTCCTCGTGCTGCTGCTGCCGCTGCCGCCGCTGCCGTTCCTCGCAGTGGGCTGGACAGAGCTAGTCCCAGTTTCAGCACCCCCGGCGCTGGACAGCTCTCTGCACGCAGCACCACTGCCTGCTTGCTTTTTCCAAACACTCTCGCCTTGCATTACTGGAGATGCATCTAAATTACATCCTGTTCAACAACAAGTAGATTTTTTTTTCCTGTACGAGAATTACAGTAGACAATTCTCTTAATTAAACTGCATTTTCTTCTTTACGGATTTGGCCGTCAGGCGTATTTATCCCGATCTCCCCCCCGCCCCACCTTTGCAGGAACGAGTCTTTGGGAACGTGGTCCACCCAGGGATGTAAAACTGTGCTTACCGATGCATCCCATACGAAATGCTTATGTGATCGTCTCTCTACCTTCGCCATTTTGGCTCAGCAACCTAGAGAAATAGTAAGTAACAAAGGGAAAACACGGCTTTAATGCAAAGGCAGGGACATTGTGGCAAGTGTTTCTCCAGGGAACTGCATTTTAATGGGGAAATGGAAAATGTTGCAGGGTGGCAAAATTGGGTTCTCCTCCTTAGCTACAGTAGCTTGCTGGCATGAATTGTAGTTTGTGTGCTATAACTAAATTCTACTCAATTTTATATCTTCTAACTTGAAATTTCTGCAGTATAGTTTTGAGAATGTACTTCAATCATATTGCTAATATGTTGCAAACTTTCAAATAAAAATAATTGCCAACTTAATCTTTATTTTAGAACTGGAAAGCTGTTCTGGGGAATTTTTGAGGATACTGTTGATAGTAGAATGAAGACCCCAGACACTACAGCCAAACACATTGCATATCTGCATTGAATATTTTCAGTACAGGTTTTCTGGGGGTGTCCTTGGATATTTATTTTTAAATAATCAAATGAAGTTTTCCTGAAAGCATGGGCTGTCAAAAACTGTAAAATCATTCCTTAAAAGTATATAGGTTTACAAAACTAGTTTCTGAAATAGACAGTTGTATAAACTGTCTAAAAGAAAAATAATATCCTCATCAAATGTATTTTGAAAATTATTTCAAAACCTGAAATACTGAAAAATAATTAAGATTTCTGTGACATTCTGTTTAAATTTGGCCTAAGTATGCATCACTCTTCTTACTTATTTTAATGACTGAAAAAAAAACAGTATAATTTAATGTGCATGTCTAAGGTTTGGAACACTTTTGATCTTAAAGTGCATTTCTTCAAACTTCCAATATTAAAAATATGAAAACAAGATTTCATTAGCTAGTATCATGCTAGTGTCTATGAAAGAAATCTCTCATATTGTGACTACTTGTAATCTTGAAATATATTTTAAAAGATATAAGGCTTATATTTTCAAGGTCATGTATTTAGGGACTGATACTGGCATTGTGAAAATTATCTCTACATATTTTGTCCATGGAAAAAAAAAGATCACTGAATACATTCTAAGATCTTGCATTTAAACTGTATTTTTTTCTATATCCTTAGAGACCAAGCAAGTGAAATTAAGTGAGAGAATACTGGACTTAGAATGAAGTTGTCAAAAGTCAGAAAGTTTGAAAATTTTTCAATATTTGAGTGCCAGATTCGGGTCATGTAATGAGTTGTAAATGGCAGGATCAAAGTAATTTGTACCAAAAAAACATATTGTGAGATAACTGAACTGTAGTTAGTTGAAGAACAGTGAATGATGATTCAAATTTTAGCTGGGAAAATTTAACATGTGAATGTTAACCAAGTTGTAGTTTAGTTTTTTTTTTTTTAATTTACTTTAGAAAGCCAAAAGTGGGTAATAAGTCATTATCAAGCATTTAAAACTCTAAGACCTTTATTACTTCACAGTTGGGGAGGCGGAGCTAGGAATAGTCATTTTAGAAATTGAGAAAATGTGAACAGAGTGATTACCGGGTAATTATCTGGTAACTATAACAACTATCTTGGCTGTTTTTGAGTGTTAGGATAGTTTTGCTGAGTTTAGAACTTAATTTATTTGAAAATTCTTTTTTTGTTGTTGTTTAACTTGCAGATCATGGAGTCCTCTGGTACACCTTCAGTTACCCTAATAGTAGGCAGTGGCCTTTCTTGTTTGGCCTTGATCACCCTAGCAGTTGTCTATGCAGCATTATGGAGGTACGTAATCACTTCATACATTTGAAATGCAATGCTCTGTGTTTCAGAGTTAAATTAGGAAATATAACCATTATTATGTTTCCCTTTCTTAATTCACTGGAAAAGTATTTTTACTACAGAGTTGTAATTGCTGTCATTAAGCTATAATAAATGGGCCCAATAATAATAAATATTTACCCAATTTTTGTGTCTGTATTTACCTAAGAAGAGAACATAAACAAAACACACACATACTTTTCTTCCCAATTCAAATGATGGTAGCTCTCAACAAGTTGCTTAATCCCCAAGCATGATATTCTTACACCCCTACTAAAGTCTATGTGTGATTTCTATAATATTTACCCAAATTGCTGTTAAGCTTGAGAGTTTAATTGATATAGCCAAATTAATTTCTCTGTTATAGAAATATGGTCTCTGAGTGTTAGCAATATGGTCCTTAAGTGTTAGATGCATGCTTTCAGTATGTCCCAGACTATAGGTAAAATCTTCTATAATATTAATGCACTAAAATAATACCTCAATGCTCTGAAAAAGCCTTTGGTTGAATATTTTGGATAAGTCAGATTTTCACAAATTGATTAAAGGAAGTCAGAAAAATACATAAATAAGGTCAAGTGATTAAAAACTGTGTACATTATTTAAAATTGCATCTGCTTTATATGAAAATTTAGTATTTCTTGAAGAATTGTTTTTCTATTCAAATCAGATCTGTGAAATTTGTTATGTCTCATATAATACACTAGTACATAACTAGTACATAACCAAATTTCCAAACTTCTAATGGATTTTTAAATGTTAAACATTTTTATACCCATTTTGTTTATTTTAAAATGTTCTAAAAACAGTTACTATATTAACAAATAGATAATTCTTTATTATTTCCTAAAAAATATAATATTAAAATTTCAAAAGTAGCCAGTCTAGGGTTTTACTTACCTTTTACTTAAGATAAAAAAATAGTTAAAAATTTAATTATAATTTCATAAGGAAAGATTATTTTATTTAACATCATTTTTTAAATTTTATTTATTTATTTTTAGAAAGAGGGAAAGAGAGGGAGAAAGAAAGAGAAACATAAATGTGTGGTTGCCTCTTAAGCACCCTTGCTGGGAACCTGGCCTACAACCCAGGCATGTGCCCTGACTGGGAACTGATCCAGCGACCCTTTGGTTCACCGGCTGGCACTCAATCCACTAAGCCACACCAGCCAGGGCTATTTAACATCATTTTCTTAAAAAAAAAAAAAGTCATTGTTCTCTGTTATGTATTTTACTCCTTTGTGGACAAAAATTAATTGTTCAGGATATTAAATTGTCAAAGATATTAAAGTTTTCATTATTTCTACAAAAATATGTACATATTCTATTGGTCCACTGGCACAGATACATATAATAGAGAGGTTCTGTCTTCTTGCAAAGGAGTTATCTGGTAGCGAAATAGTGACACTCTGATAAGCTATGGCCAATCCCATGAAATGAAGGAAATGCTTGGTCTAGGTATCACATTGTACACTACAGAATCCAGGGTTCAGGGCTCAGTCAACTAGGCATTGTTCTGCTAATAAAAGAGCAAGTTGAACAACGGCTGAGAAGAAGACAACTTTCTCTCCCACAGTTGTCTAAATGGCACTTCAAGACAAATCAGGCAGTTTTTGAGGGTCAGGATACTAGGTACTTATAATAGTATCATAATTTTTACTCACTGAAGTGTTTAGAATTAAGTTTCTACTTCTCAGCACTTAGAGTTCAGGCGCCAATGCCACCTTCTCTTCACCCTCGACACATACAGCTAACACTAGCACAAACACTGCCGATACAAATGATGTATGAAATTTGTCAAAGAAGTACAGGATTGATTAATTCATAACAAAGTTTTCTTTAATCCAGAAAATCCAGGAAAATCACCTTTTCCAATAGTTACCTAAGAATCACCAAGACACCTGAAAGGATCTATCAAAATGACATGAAACTGAGAAGTATGGAAGAAAGGGCCTAGAAACAACATAAATTTGGATTCCTAGCAGATAGTGACCATCAACTCATTGTCCACAATTAGAAGAATTGAATTAATATGAATAGTTTGATAGAAGTTTTAAGACTCGTAAATGATTATGTGTATCTTGTAGCATAACAAATTCAGTGCATTTTATAAACACTAAATTTGCCTTGTAAAGTTATAATACTCATGTTAGGATCCTGCTTCTTTTTTTTCATTAAAAAAAGTTTAACTTTTTATTTTGTAAGGATGTATAAAATGTGAGGACATTAGAATTATGTATATATATAATGTAGTATTTGAAATGTGTTGGTTTCCCATGTAGTTCATTAGAAATGTTCATCAAATAGTTAATACACTAAGCTATGATCTTTCCATATATAGATATGTTCTGTAGAGTTCTTAGATCAAAGAGCAACTGAACATGTCCTTTCAACCCATGTATTGAAATAATGCATTCACAAATTTTGTTTATAACATCAAACATGTATATTAAAAAGTGTTGAAAGTTGAGACATTTTACCACTATTTTTAAGGCAATAATGTGACTCAGTATTACTGAAAATGGAAACATCTAAAGACACTTCGGGGTGTCAGTCTCAGTCTTTTATTACCACGATTTTCCTATTTGCAGGGCAAATTATATTACTAAAACACTTTTAATAATGTCATCTCTGTGCTTCTTCTGTCATGGAAGCCATTAACATCATATAAAGAGTGAATTTTGTGCAGCCCTTAAACTTTTTATGTTACATCTGCCACAAAAAAACACCCTCAATAGCTGATGATATTTTAAGTATCCCAGTATGTGGCTTATTATATTTTTAGATACTGATAATGGCAGGGACAAGGTTAAGCAACTCTTGAGGCAATTACGAAAGCAACCTAGGTTAACCCTATTTGGGTTTGTTTTGCAAAAAGGGGAAATTTTTAATACAAGTTTTTTATTTTGTTACTCTGGAATTTTTTTTTTTTATTTCTCTTCCGAACTGTGTGATGGAATGTGAGGCTTCTGCCTAAATACTCCTCTGAGACAGAGAGAGAGAGATTTAATCTTCCAAAGAGCGCTTCCATGTCTCTGGCACCCCCATGGAACACTCACTGCAAAGGAAAGCCCACACCTGCTGTGGAAGGTGATTTTGTGTTCTAATACAAACTGAACAGTTTCAAACACATAGCAAGTACAAGTGTGTCTTTTTGTTACTGTCACTCAGCGATTTACTACAGGGTACAGTAAAGCAAAATAGCTGTTACTCTTTCAGGGTAAACAGCTGGTAGAACATTTGATTCTAAGCAGTTTTCTCCATGGCTTACAATCTTGATGCACTTACAAATTATATAACAGACTGTCTACAGCACTTCTTCATAAGGGTAAAATATAGCAGATGCCATGTAATTTTCCAGCCTAATGATGAGTTATTATTTCTAGGTTTGATTAGTTTTTAGAGGTTAAACTCTGTATTTTTTTTCTCTTTGTTTGGAACAAGTTATTTAGGAAAAATAAAATATAAGGAGTAGCAGCCTGACTACATAAAAATACTTGAGTGGATGAAATGGTGGATGAAGTGCTCATGGTTTCATGAGAGTAATGGGTATCCCAGTAAACAAGGGAGACTTCAGAATCTCCCTTTCCTTTTGGTTCTCAGAGTTTCTATTGGTTGATTTATATGATAATACTTAACATAGTATATACATATATACATAAAGGTAATTATGCTAATTAATATACTTGCAAGAAATTTTATATTTCTAGTAAAAACTATGCTGATAATAGTTGTGTAACTTAGGCCCTATCAGAAAAGTCATATTCACACTGATTTCTTTTAAAAAAAGTTTTAAAGGACCCTAGGTCAAGCCATGCCAGTATAAAGTTGGGTCTTGGAGAATAATCTTTATTAAAAAAACTTTTTTAATGTTTTTTCCTCTTATAAAGTCTGTATTTTAGTGTTTCTTTTTCTGGATGAATTCCACCAATTTGCATGATATAGGATTCTTTATCTTTCTGTTGAATTTTAAAGTTGGGTTCTCTCTCTCTCTCTCTCTCTGGCTAGGTACATACGCTCTGAGAGGTCCATAATTCTAATTAACTTCTGCCTGTCTATCATCTCATCCAACATCCTCATACTGGTTGGACAGACTCAGACTCATAATAAGGTATGACTGGTAGTTATTCTGATTCTCTTTGTGTGTTTCTGGTTTGAAAGAAAGTTGGTTATTGATAATCTAAACCTTTATTATAGATAAAGACCATCTGACAAATTTTTTTTGTTATCTTATTTCTGAATAAAAATATTGCCTATTCCAGACCAGATATACATTCCCTCAGCTTAATTTCCTGGGGATTGAGAGGCTGTTTAATATAGTAAAATATGTGTTTGTTAAACATTAGATCAAATCTCTATTAGTTCAAAGCCTTAGAACATCAAAAGCACAAATTTTGATTCATTAATCATAATAGGGCTGCCTGTGTTTTGGTCTAGTTTATTCACATACTGATTCCTAAAAGTCAACTCTAAATTATTTACAAGTATAATATAGATCTTGAAAATCTACTTAAAAAATGTCTATAGGCAATAATCAAAGACAATATCAGGTGAAAGCAACTCTAGGTTTTTGCCTTTCATAAAGTTTTACTTAACCTAAGTTATTTTGATACTTAATTAGCATTGCAGTTCTTGAAATGCATAGTCACTTTCAGCAGAATCTGAAAGTATAGGTACTGTTTATAAGGATTGACTTGAGTTGAATGACGGTGTTTGTTCCAGAAGTGACTGTCAGCTCTCCTTACTAAACTACTCTGAAATGCATTCCAAGAATCCCATAATAGCAGTCTTAAATTAACTTATCCCTACCTCAAAGGAATTCTGGTAAACACTGCTTTAATAACGTGACAGTCAACTCGGGCCTGTGTTTTGCTCATTTTTTTTTAAATTTTCAAATACTAAAGCCAATAATTGAACTTTTCCACATAAGCTGTCATAAAATAAAATGTACTTTCCATTAGGTTCCTATCTTACAGTAGATACTTGTAGGACGTGTATAGTTAGTTTTCTCCACCAAAGTCTCCTTCCCTTGTAATTATTTACTATCCACTCTTAAGTTATGCCCCTCATTACAATATGATCTTCAGCAGGAAATATGCTTTTAAAACTGTTTCATGCTCTGTGGCAAAGTTTTTGCAAGTTCTGAGGCAAATGGTAAAATAGAATTTTCCACAAGATTTGCTAGATATTACAATGTTTATTATCTGAATCTTTGTCCAATAGAAATACAATGTAAGCTACAAATGCAAGCCAAGTATATAATCATAATATCTTAGTAGTCACATTAACAAAATAAAAACAGTGAAGTTAATTTTAATAATACAGTGGGTCCTCAAATAATGTCGGTCTGTTCAACGTCGTTTCTATATTAACATTGAGGAGATGCTATAGGACCGGGTGTCAAACTCATTTTCACCAGGGGCCACATCAGCCCCCCAGGTTGCCTTCAAAGGGCCGAAAGTAATTTCAACTCCTTGACGGTCAAGGGGAAGTTACATTTATGCAGCCCTAAATTTATTTTGGCCCTTTGAAGGCAACTGCAAGGCTGATTTGGCCCCTGGTGAAAATATGTTTGACATCCCTGCTGTAGGAATTTAATTCATTTATATCAATTAGCCTATGGTAAAATTGGCTTCCTTATACATTGTATTACTCAGTGGCAGGACCAATTGATGATAAATGAAGACCTATTGCATGTTATATTTAACTCAGTATATCCAAAAGATGACCCTTTAACACATAATTACTATGTTTAAATGCTAATACAATATTTTACAATAGTTTTATTAAGTCTTAAGAATCTGGATGTAGTTTATATTTGCAATACATCTCAATTCAGGCTAGGTCCATTTCATTTGCTCAGTGAATATTATATTGTGTAGGTCTAAATGCTACTAATATTCTGAAACTAAATAATCTCAAGAAATTACATTCTTCTTGCCCATTTTGGCTTTTCCAGGTTTCCAATGCCCCTGTTTTATATGAAAATTCTGCAAATATTAGGAACATAAAAGGCAAGATAAGACAAATCTAGTTTTATTTTCCATTTCTGAGTATAAACAATGGTTGGTGAGGGCTTAGGTAAAAACAAAAATTTTGATGGTGTTTGGGTTCTCCCCAGGTAATCAACTGCAGAATAGATTCCACCTGCTTTGGGGATCCTAGTGGTTCTGTTCCAGATAGACAACACTAATTTTTGCTGATGCAGTTATTGATGCTTATGGGAAGGAGTGGGTGGTAGGTGGTAGTGGTGATAAACAAAATAAGCAATTTTTTGGTTTTCTCTTATGCTATGTTAATGTTGCTTTATGGGCTCTGCATAGATGATCTTGCAAGCCTCAGACAATTCACTATAGAGCTATTAGAAGGGAAAAGTGTAAAACACTGGGGTTTTATTCTTAGTTATTCTAAAAAAAATCAAGTTTACTGTGAAATGCGTGCTGGATGGAATTAAGTTGACCCTATTCCATTTTAAATATGTGTGGAATAGTAGTCTGCGAAAAGCTATACCTGCTTTACTGTATTTGGGATTAATGATGTCTCAGCAAAAAAATAGAAGAGGAAAATTTCAAAATGTGTCATCTGCATTTCTCTGGGTAAACTGCAGGAAAGTGTTTTTTAAATGTAAACTATGGATCGGTGTCTACAGTCTTTTATCTAGGTTTGTGTAGGAGCCTGTTGCTGCTGTTCAGTTTATAATTGATCCGATTCCTATATTTGACTTCCCTAGCAAGTTTTGATTGATGCTTTAGTATTCCCCACTTGGAAAAATAGAAACAACTGAGAGAGTTTTTGATGAACATGTTATTTAGTATGGCCTCTGAGAATTGTCATGGCTAGTTTGTGTGAAAACTGGCATTTGATACTGTCCAGAATAGTTTTGAAGTGTCATACTGGGATCTTTCTCTGAATTGCTTGTTGAAATGTAATTGACTTGACTATCACACTACAGAGTATTCCTGCTTTCTTTTGAGTTGAGAATAGAAAGAAGCTGAAATAATCCATTGTTAAAAATATGATGTATTAAAAAAGCTGTAGATTCAACTGTTGGGAGCACAGTAAAGGATAAAATGCAGTTGCTTGTGTCTCTTATTAATATGCAGTGAAAATTTTAATTATAACTCAGTTCATTATATTTTAAGCTTTCTCATAAAATGTCATTGCCCTTTGATCTTTATGCATTTATAGTTTTTATTCATGTACTACTCAAATATTGTTTATTTCTGGGGTTTCCATTGTACCTTAAGGTATGAATTTTCTTTAAGTTTCTTTAAAAATATATTTTATTGATTATGTTATTACGGTTGTCCTATTTTCCCTCCTTCACTCCCCTGCACACCCTCTCCTACCCACATTCCCCCCCTTTAGTTCATGTCCATGTGTCATACATATAAGTCCTTTGGCTTCTACATTTCCCATACTATTCTTACCCTCCCCCTGTCTATTTTCTACCTACCATTTCTGCTACTTATTCTCTGTACCTTTTCTCCCTCTCTCCCCCTCCCACTCTCCTGTTGATAACCCTCCATGTGATCTCCATTTCTGTGGTTCTGTTCCTGTTCTAGTTGTTTGCTTAGTTTACTCTTGGTTTTGTTTTAGGTGTGGTTGTTAATAACTGTGAGTTTGCTGTCTTTTCACTGTTCATATTTTTTACCTTTTTCTTAGATAAGTCCCTTTAATATTTCATATAATAAGGGCTTGATGATGCTGAACTCCTTGAACTTGACCTTATCTGAGAAGCGCTTTATCTGACATTCCATTCTAAATGAAAGCTTTGCTAGATAGAGCAGTCTTGGATGTAGGTCCTTGCCTTTCATGACTTGGAATACTTCTTTCCAGCCCTTCTTGCCTGCAAGGTCTCTTTTGAGAAATTAGCTGACAGTCTGCTGGGAACTCCTTTGTAGGTGACTGTCCCCTTATCTCTCGCTGCTTCTAGAATTCTCTCCTTATGTTTAATCGTGGGTAATGTAATTATGGTGTGCCTTGGTGTGTTCCTCTTTGGGTCCACCTTCTTTGGGACTCTCTGAGCTTCCTGGACTTCCTAGAAGTCTATTTCCTTTGCCAGATTGGGGAAGTTCTCCTTTATTTGTTCAAATAAGTTTTCCACTTGTTGCTCTTCCTCTTCTCCTTCTGGTACTCCTATAATCCAGATGTTGGAACATTTAAAGATGTCCTAGAGATTCCTGACCCTCTCCTCATTTTTTTGAATTCTTGTTTCTTCATTCTTTTCTGTTTGGTTTTTTCTTTCTTCCTTCTGGTCCACTCCATTGATTTGAGTCCCAGTTTCCTTCCCATCACTATTGGTTCCCTGTACATTTTCCTTTATTTCACTTAGCATAGCCTTCATTTTTTCATCTAATTTGTGACCAAATTCAACCAATTCTGTGAGCATCCTGATCACCAGTGCTTTGAACTGTGCATCTGATAGGTTGGTTACCTCTTCATTGCTTAAGTTGTATTTGTTCTGGCCCTTTGATCTGTTCTTTCATTTGGGCCATTTTTTTTCTTGACAAACCTGTTATACAGTGAGAGGCAGAGCCTTAGGTGTTCACCAGAGTGGGGTAACCCACATCTCCGGGCTGTGATGCTGTATGTGGGGAAGGGGTCCAAGAGGGAACGATGGCACTTTCTCTATTCTCTGCCAGATTTCAATGACTTCCCCTGCTTCCCACAAGCAAATTGGGCCCTTCTGGTGCTGATTCCCATGTGGGTGGGTTTGTGTACGTTCTAAGACCCTGTGGGTCTCTCTGATGAACTCTCCTGTGAGGCTGGGAGTTTGTCCCAGCACCTCAACCCCCACAGGTATTTTCAATGAGTGGTTTGAGGCTTTATTTTTCCATGCTGGGGCCCTGGGTTGCGCGGTCAGTCCTGCTCCCCAGTTTCACCTGGTTTATCTGCACATGAATGTCAGACCACCTGGTCCACCAGCTGTGCCTTGCTGTGAGTCCTCTCTGCCCTGGCTGCCTGACTCTGCCCCTCCTATGGTCTGGATGAATGTGTCTTCTTTAACTCTTTGGTTGTCGGACTTCCATATAGTTCGATTTTCTGTCAGTTCTTGTTTTTTTTTTTGTTTTTAAATTGTTGTCTTTCTTTTGGTTGTATAAGGAGAACTGTATGTCTACCTATGCCTCCATCTTGGCTGGAAGTAAGGTAAGAACATTTTTCACTTAGCTTGATAGTATGTTTTGTAGAAAGCAAAGACTATTTTGGAAACAGATATATTCAGAGAATAATTTTCTTAATCACGAAAATATATGCTTGCTTCTTGCTAAAATGTTTTGAGATTATTTATTATATTAAACATTTCATACCATTCTTTCTAATTTATAGAAGCCAAATTTGGTGACACTCTTGGGTTTTGTTGTTGTTGTTGGCTTTGGGGGGGTTAGATAACAATGGCCACCCAACAGCTTTGAGATGTTCAGGGACAGTAGACAGTCACTATCAGGTTATAATGAAAGCAAGTTAAGTACAGATTCTATCGCAGAGTCAGATGTTTATTGGATAAATACTTACTAGCAAATCAGGAGCAACACCTGTTCCATAAACATAATGAAATCTTAGACCTTTCCCATTTTAGGTACTTTGACCACACCTCATATGCAACATTGACTTGAGGTGGACACAGCAACACTCTAGAAGCAGAATTCTGTGCCCTTCATCAGCATGGGTCAGTCAGAATCCTCCTAGTCCAACAAAGCTGTGGGCCCATCTCTGAGAAGTACAGGATCTAGGTCTCATTGGAATCTTCACACAGTTCATTCAGGACTAAGAAGTGTTTAACTATATTAATTTACATTGCTTCAGTGCCTTTATTTTTACCGAAGGGAGCCCATTAATACATTCACCACAATGATTGATCAGGCACTAGTTCATCACCTTTCACATTCAGTTTGTTGCTGAGTACAGTGTTGATTGTGAATATATTTACCTAGATCAAAAAGACTTGCAGTTGCCACCAATGGAGTATGGCTCTTTCAAATATAATGCCCGCTGGTCATCCTGTTCTGTGCATTCCTGGACAGCTAGAATTAAAGGTTAAACTAGCTAGCACATATATAGTATCATGATGAAAATATCCAAGTATTATAAAATACATTCAAACAGCCTAAAAATGTTAAACATTTTGAAAAATAATATTCAAATATGAGATGAAAAGATAGACACTAACTTTAGTACCAGGAGACCTAGCAGAGTCCTCATTGACAGATTGAGAGAAGCTTTCCACATTGTTTTGGACGGGCAAATATTTTCTTAGCACTGTTCAGGAGGAAACTATCTCATGCTTCTTTGTGTATGTATTGAATTACATAATGGGATATGTTTTTCAGTATTAGAAAAAATAAATTCTCTGTTGGAGCACTTTTTAAAAGTCACATACTTACTTAATCTTGTACTCATTAACCCTTTCTAAAGTGCCATGTTTTGTGTTATTTAGTTTGTGTAGAGATAGTTAGTAAGGGTGGGCCAAACTAGAAGGCTGGATGTGGTCATCATAATGGAAAATGTTTTTGTGTTTTCTGAAGTGTGTTTTTTAAAAATAAAATCTTGAATTTAAATACCTTGAATTGGGTGAAACACTCTTTAATTCACCTATTTCCCCAATCACTTTCTTTTGCTAGAGACCCAGATTTTTCACACATTACTTACATCCCTGGCCTCTGAATGCATATGTGTTGAAGTTCTGAGAAGGAATATTGAGTATGTGTTTTCCGCTCTCCATACTGTTTCTCATGAAACCCAATAACACAACCTGCCTTTCCCTTAGAATTCAGTGATTTTCATGCTTGCCTGGAGACATGTATTGAATATCTCTTAGGTGGTGATGGTTAAGAGCAGGCACTCTAGGCCAAACAGGCCTAAGCTTCCTACATCTACCTCATGCTTCCTAATCATATGATTGTGAGCGTATTACTCAGCCTCTCTAGACCTTAGCTTCTCCCTAGTATCTTCCTTACAGCGTTGTTGTCAAGGTTACATGAGCTAGTACATATGAAGCACTTGGTAAGTGCTCCTTAAACAGTAGCTGTGATTATGGTGATGATAACAATGACTCCCACACGTACATCTGATTCTGTACTTCTGTTCTGAACTTTAGATTTCCTTGTGTCCAATTTTTTGCTTATCACTAAATTCACCATTTATGTCCCTGCCCCACACTCCACTATATTCTGTATAAATTGAATGTATTTTCTGTAGTCTCTAACCCAGTGACAGAAGCTAGAACTCTGAGAGTAATCTTTGATTTCTCCTTCTCTGTCATGTAGTAAATCTAATTAATCATCTACCGGTGCCAGTAGTACCCTCAACATATTTCTCAAATTCAACTTTTGGCTTCTATCAGGTACTAATAGTCATCTTCACTAATGTACCACTTCCAATATCATTAAACCCACTCTCTACCTTGTAATCCAAGTGATGGAGCTAAAATTCAAATTAGACCACTCCACTTCCCTGTGCAAACATGTATGTTTTTTTTTTTTTTACTATTTATGCTGTTACATATTATGCTGTTTCTCCCTTTCTCCACCTTCTCTCAGCCCTACTCTCTCCCCTCTCCAAGCCAGTCTTCATATTTTTGTCTGTGTCTGTGGATTGTACACAAATGTTCTTTGGTTAATCCCTTCACCATCTTTCATCATGTCACCCCACTCTCATCTCCTTCCTAGTATCTGCCAGTGTGTTTAATGTATCTAAGCTATTGTTACTATTTTGTTTGTTACTTTATTGCATTCATTAGATTCCATATATAAGAAAGGTTATGTGGTATTTTTCATTCACTGATTGGCTTAATTCACTTAGCATAATTTTCTCAAGGTGATTCATTCCTGTTGTAAGAGTTTCTTCCTTTTTAGTGCTGCATAGTATTCTGTTGTGTAAATGTACCACAGCTTTTTATCCACTCATCTACTGGTGGGCACTTAGGCTGTTTCCAAATCTTGGCTATTATAAACAGTGCTTCTATAAACATAGGGGTGCACATACAATTTTTTGTATTGATGTTTCAGGATCCTTGGGGTATATTCCCAGATGTGGAATCACTGGGTCAAAAGGGAGTTCCATTTTTAACTTTTTAAGGATACTCCATATTGTTTTCCACAGTGGCTATACCAGGCTGCATTCCCACCAAATAGTGCACTAGGGTTCCCTTTTCTCCACATTCTTGCCAACCAACATTTGTTTGTTGATTTATTGATGGTAGCCATTTTGACAGAAGTAAGGTAATAGTTTATTGAGGTTTTAGTTTGTGTTTATATGATGATTAGTGATGTTTGTACTTTCTCATATCTACAGGCCCTCTGTGTGTCCTGTTTGGGTAACTGTCTATTCAGGTTTTTTCCCCATTTCATAATTGCGTTGTTTGTCTTCCTGGCATTGACTTATATTAGTTATTTGTATATTTTGGAGATTAACCCCTTGTCAGATGTATCATTGGTAAAAAGATTCTCCCATAAAGTGTGTTTCCTATTTGTCTTGTCGATGGTTTCTTTATCTGTACAGAAGCTTTTTAAGTTGATGTAGCCCCATTTGTTTATTTTTATCCTTGTCTCCCCTGTTCTAGGGCACAGGTGGCAAGCACAAGGCCTGAGGGCTGAACCCAGCCCGGCGCTTTATTTCTACCCAGGGGTAGCATCCAAGTTCCTTGCCCCTAGTTAAGGAGTAGTTACATTTATACAGTCCTAAAATTACATTTGGCCCATTGAAGGCAACCATGAGGCTGATGTGGCCCCTGGTGAGAATGAGTTTGACACCCCTGCTCTAGGGGATATATGAGGAAAAATATTTCTATTTTGAATATCTGATATTTTACTACCTATATTTTCTTCTAGGATTTTTATGGATTTGTGACTTATTTTAAGTCTTATACCAATTTTGAGTTTATTTTTGTGTGGTCTAGTTTCTTTTTTGGCATGTACCAGTCCAGTTTTCCCAACACCATTTATTGAAGAGACTGTCTTTGCTCCATTGTATGTTCTTGCCACCTTTGTCAAATACCAATTGCTCATACAGGCATGGATTTA
>PVKM010011637.1:0-32920 GCA_004027735.1 Carollia perspicillata
TGTTAAAATTGATGAACCCATGTGGACATGTCATAATCAGAGTCTGTATTTTACATTAGGTTTCACTCTTGGGTTCACACATTCTACAGATTTGATCAAATGTGTAACATCATGTGTTCACCATTATAGTACAGAGTAGTTTCACTGCCCTGAAAATCCCCTTTGCTGTGCGAATTCATCCCTCTCTCCCCACTAACCCCTGATGACCACTCTCTTCACTCTCTCTATAGTTCTGCCTTGTCCAGAATGCCATACATTATGCAGCCTTTTCAGATTTACTTCTTTCAGTTACTAATAAGCATTCAAGTTTCTTCCAAGCCTTTAAATTGTTTGGTAGCTCATTTCTTTTTGGTGCTGGCTAATATGCCATTATCTGGATGTACTGCAGTTCATCTTTTCATTCATCTACTGAAGGACATGTTGATTGCTTTCAAGTTTTGACAATTCTGAATTAAGCCGTAATAAACATCTGTGTGCCGCTTTTGTGTGGACGTAAGCATTTGGATAAACATCAAGAAGCACAGTTGTGCAGTGGTGATAAGAGAATGTTTGGTTCTGTAAGAAATTGCCAAATTGTCTTCCAAAGTGGCTGTACCATTTTGCATTTACACTAGCAACAAATGAGAGTTCTGTTGCTTTGCGTTCTTGTCAGCATTTAGCATTGTCAGTGTCCTAGATTTTGGCCACTCTAATAGGTATGTAATGGTATCTAGTTGTTTTAATTTGCATTTTCCCTGATGACATGATGTGGAGTATCTTTTTACATACATATTTGCTACCTATATATTTTGCTTGGTGAGGTGTCATTAAAGATCTTTGACCCATTTTTTATTGGGTTGTTTTCTTACTGTTGAGTCTTAGGAGTTCTTTATATATTTTGGACAACAGTCTTTTATCAGATAGAACTTTTGCAAATGTTTTCTCCCCATCTGTGGCTTGTCTTCTTATTCTCTTGAAGGTGATTTTTTAAAGCAGAAATTTTTAAATCTTTAATGAAGTCTAGTTAATCGATTCTTTTCATGGATATGCCTTTGGTGTTGTGTCTAAAACTCATAGCCAAACTCAGGATCATCTAGGGTGGGGTTCAGACAGCTTCCAAATTGGGGAACCAGATCGGTTTCTCATCCTTTTTATCTCTTCATCTGGTGGTTGATTAGGTCCTTTAATGTTCTTTGTATTAAACCAATAATTTAGTGAGTAAATTGGCTTCCTGAGTTCTATAAGCTACTCTAGCAAATTAATTAAATCCAAGGAGGGGGAACATCTGATTTAGAGCCAGTCAGTCAAAAGTACAGGTAACAACTTCTGACTGACCTAGGTGAAAAGTCCAAGTTGTCACCTGTACTTCTCACTGGTATCTGAGGTCTCCTCTAGCACATTACTTGAACTCAGGGGGGGAGTGGTGGGAACCTCCAATCTTTAGCCAGTTGGTCAGAGTTACAGGTGTTCACATCTGAAGTGGAGAGCAGTCTTGTGGGACTGAGCCTTTAACCTGTGGAATCTTAGCTATTTCCAGGTAGCTGGTGTCAAAATCAAGTTGAATTGTAGGACGCATAGCTGGTATCAGGAGCAGTGCTTGGTGGTAGCGGAAACCCTCATCTCCTATATTGGAATTGGGTGCAGAACCCGTTAATTGTGGTATGTAATTCCTTTTATATATTGTTGGAGTCCGTCTGTGAGTACTTTATTGAGGGTTTTTACATTTATGCTTGTGAGAGGTGTCCATCTGTAGTTTTGGTATTGCTTTGTCTGGTTTTGGTATTGCAGTAATGCTGGCTTCATAGAATGGGTTAGGAAGTGTTCCCTCTGCTTCTGTTTTCTGAAGGAGATTGTAGAGAATTGGTATATTTCATTTTTTAATTGAATGTATCTGACATACAACATTGTGTAAACTTCCTTAAATGTTTGCTAGACATCACCAGTAAACTCTTATGTGCCTGGTGTTTTCTGTTAGGAAGGTTTTTAGTTACTGATTCAGTTTCTTTAATAGAGACAGGCCTATTCAGATTGTTTAGTTCTTGTGTGAGTTTTGGTAGATTGTGTCTTTTAAGGAATTGGACCATTTTACCTAGGTTATCAAATTTGTCAGTATAGAGTTCACAGTATTTCCTGATTATCCTTTAATGTCCCTGGGATCTGTAGTGATGTTCCCTCTCATTTCTCATATTAGCACTTTGTGTCTTCTCTTTCGTAGTTAGCCTGGCTAGAAGTTTATTAATTGCATTGATTTTTTTTTTTTTGAAAGAACCATCCTTTGTGTTTGTTGGTGCTCTCTGTTGATTTCCAGTTATCAGTTTTATTGATTTCTGCTCTTTTATTTCTTTTCTTCTGCATACTTTAAATTTAATTTGCTCTTAAGTGTTCTAGCTTCCTAAGGTAGAAGCTTAGATTATTGATTTTAAGTCATGCCATAAATTTCACAAGGTATAGAATTCTATCATTGGGCTTTTTCTCAGGAAAAAAATTCTCAAAAAATAATTTCTCGTATAATGCCGCACTGTTCATGCTCACATGTTGATTTTTCTCCCCCATCTACCAGGGCTGTTGTGTTTGTTGTGGACAGTGCAGCCTTCCAGCGAGAGGTGAAGGATGTGGCTGAGTTTCTGTATCAAGTCCTAATTGACAGCATGGGTCTGAAGAACACACCATCATTCTTAATTGCTTGCAATAAGCAAGGTACCGTCATATTTTCTGGCAATAATTATTGAGATTTTTCTGAGATGGCTACCAAGAATTAATCCAGCTATCTAACTATTATTCAGGATGAAAGCTAGCTATTATTAATAGCTAACTAAACAATTATTCAGGATGAAAGACAATTGCTAATGAGCTATAAATGGAAGGATTTTAATTCTTAAAATTTATTTATACTCCTGCATTTTTATTAGTCTACTTACCAGGCTATTCTAAGGAATGAAAAGGAGTGACTATTATCAATTATTCTTTGACATACTGTTTTTCTTTAATTATAAATCATCTTACTTTACCTACTTAAGTTTATCAGATTGACAGTATGCCAGTCAGATACTCAGTTGTGGAGGGACAGGTGGAGTCTCTCCTTTAAAAGAAGTTTACCATCCAGGGCATTTCATCAAGCAGAGTCTGCAAAAGTTGTTTTTCTTTAACCTGATAACTACTAAAAACCTTTCAGTCACACCCAGTAAAATTAGGCTTCAGTTTCATTACTTCTAAAATAAGATAGACTAGTGGACCTTTACAGGCCTCTTTCAGATCTAAAATTCTGAATCTATAAAGAGCCCCACACACTTCTCAGAAGTGATCAGATAACAAATCTAACAGTGCCCAATCAGGACTAAGTGTTAGGATCATTACATGAACACGAGGAGGTAATATCAGCTGTGTGCCAAACTAGTGCTTGTTTCTTACCTGTGTGCACTTGATGCTGTAGCCTACCATTTTAATACTAGTTGGAAATATGTGTAGTTTACTTTTATATGACAGGTAGGGTATTTATGCTGCAGTGAAGGCTCTTGTTAAAATCACAAAGCTGGAAGCTTTTTTTTTTTACACTGGCTGGACTTATATATTGATTTAAAAGATCTCTAAGGTGTGGAAAACTTTCATGAAGGAGTTAGTCGATTTTATAGTCACCATCTTAATATATTTGTAAGCATTATAGAAAAACCCATACAACCAAATGTGAAGTTTACTTTGATAATAAAGCTACCAGTGATAAAAAGCATTTTTAAAAAGTTAAGGTATAGGGAGCAGAAATTTACTGGTTTAAATAGGCCTTTTCCATATATACAAGAAGCCTTGGGAAAAGAGCCTTTCTGGTTTAAATTACAACAGTGTCTTAATTTCTTTACAGACATTACAATGGCAAAATCGGCAAAGATAATTCAGCAGCAACTTGAGAAAGAACTGTAAGTGTGACTAAGTTCTATTGGTTAATATCTAAAGACAGCTTTACTGGGTATAATATTCTTAGTTGCCAGTTTTTTTTTTTTCTTTCAGCATTTTGAATATATATCATCCCACTCTTGGTCTGCAGGCTTTTAGTCTTATGTGATTTCTTTTGTGACAGTTGGCTTTCATCTTGCTGCTTTCAAAATTCTTTTTGTCTTTGACTTCTGTCAGTTTGATTATAATGTGTCTCTGTGAAGGTCTCTTTAATCTATTCACGATCCTTTGGTCTTCCCTCCCAGATTTGAGGTTTTCTGTTATTCTTTCTTTTTTTAATCTTTGCCTGAGGATATGTTTATTGATTTGAGAGAGGGAGAGAAAGAAACGTGGATGTGAGAGAAACATTAATTGGTTACCTTCCATACACACCCTGACTGGGGATCTAACCTACAACTTATGTATACCTAGGCATGTGCCCTGACTGGGAATCAGATCCGCAACCTTTTTCATGTATAGGATGACGCTCCAACCAACCCAGCCACCCAGCCACCCAGCCAGGGCTGTCGTCGTTTTTTTTACATAAGTTTTTGGCTTGTCTTTCTCTGTTCCTTCTGGGTCTCCCATAGTGATGCTGCATAAGCTATGTGGGCTTTCTTCACTCCGTTCTCTTTGATCTGCTCATTGGGTGATTTCAGATCATCTGTCTTCACACCCTCTAATTCTTCTGCTTCTGGCTGATCAAGCCTGCTTTGAAGCTATTTTTTACGTCAGTCATTGTGTTCTTCAGTTTCAGAATTTTTTTATGATTTCTCTCTTTCTGTTTAACTTCTCAGTTTGCTCATATATTGTTTTCTTCATTTTGTTGCATTGTTTGTGTTCTTTTGCAGCTCCCTTAACTTTCAGATGTCTTTTTTGAATTCTTCGTCAGGCATTTTGTAGATCTCCCTTCCTTCAGGGTCAGTTACTAGTGCTTTATTTTGCTTCTTTTATAGTGTCATGTTTCCCTGATTATTCATGATCTTTGTGTCCTTACACTGGTGCCTGCACATTTGAAGAAGTACCTACTCCAAGTCCTTACTGACTGGCTTTGTAAGAGAAAGCCCTTCCGTAGTCAGTCCAACCAAGATTTTGGGTGGGCTTGCTGCCAGAGTCCTTGGGCAGGATGGCCTGGCACTAGGTTCCATGGGTGATGGGAAGCTGGCCTGGCCCCAGGGCCCACTTGGGCAGACCTGTAGCCTGCACCTGTCATGTCCAACCAGGCACTTTGGTCCACTGGAGCTGACCTGTGCAGGGCTACTCTGCAGTAGGCCTGGAGCCTGGATCCAGAGGAGGGGGGCTGGGGCAACAGGGGCCGGCTTGGTGCTGGGTTCCACGGCACAGTGGGTACTCACTTCACTCTCTTTACCCTCATGGAGTACATCTCTCCACGCTACACTGTGCAAGCTTGCAGCAGTAATCTTGGTAATGGGAGACCGTCCTTTCTGCCCTCTTCAGTGCATCGTTTACTTCTGTGCTACACCCAGGTGCTCCGGCCTGGATTCCTGAGCTCCCATGAAGGTATTTGCATGGATGGATGGACGGTTGTTTGGATTGATTTTTGTGAGAGGACTTGTGCTGGAAACTGCTCTTCTGCCATCTTGCTGATGTCGCTTTCGATGGCTTTTTTCCCTTCTGAAATCGGTTATTTACCATCTCTTCCCATACTCTTGATGCTCACTCTTTTGAGACTCTCGTGTTTGTCGTTAGGCTAAGGAAATTGAAACTCGATTTGGTGTTTCTAAATATTCTGTAATCGTTGGAAATTACCTTTGGAAAAAAGCAATCCTATCATTTGTGTATTCTCTCTCTCTTTTTTTAACAGCATAGTCCAAGTCTTCCCATGTTCAAAACACAAGTTTTCCTTAGTCTCTTTGCTTTTCACTCTAAAGAGGCATAGAAAACAATATGGGAAATGCTGTGCTGTAATGAAGTGAAGGAAAATGTTAAGGTATACAGATTGGTATCAGTTAAACTGGGAGTGTAATTTTGGTTTAACCCTGTGTTAGTGAGGATTCGGCTCTGTCAGCCCTGAGCATTTCAGTCTTCTGAAGAACAAGGTTTACTGCATTTACGTGGCCTTATGGAAAGAGCTGAATACATAAAATGTTTGTTTTTTTTCCTTTTTTAATTATAAAATACCTTATATATAAAGGAATATATATGGCACATACACTGAATTTAAAGAATACCAAAGTACCCATGAAACCCACCACCCTGCTTAGGTGCTCCTTCCCAAAAGTTTTAGGTCCTGTGTATGTGTTCTTCCCAAAAGGGCATGTATTCCTCTGCCTGTGCAGGGAGGAAAGACTGGGAGGAGACAGATTACTCATTGTTTATTAGCACCAGCAGGTGGCAGTGAGGCGACTTAAATTGCCAAAGTTTTAGTGGTTAAAGAGGTTGGAGAACAGTAATTGGGCCCAAATAGGACAGGATATGAGAATCTGGAGTTTGTGGATTTCTAAGCTCTATATCCAAAAGACTCCATATAAATATGAATACTTTATCTATGTGCATTTAAATTTCAGAAATTTGTTTTTATAACACTCATAGCATAAATTTAAAATGTATGTACGTAGTTAAAAATGGCATGAAGCAGGAGATCCTTGTGGAAGGGGACCCTGGGCCGAAAGAAGGTTGGTGTGGCCCGGGTCCTTTCCTGCTGTCGTCTGGCATGTGAGTTGGACCCTCATCTCACCTTTTTGTCCAGGAGGGATGTGTGAGTGCACAGGATTATTCCACAGTCATGATAGCATAATGGACAGCTTTGTGATGAGGTGTTTGCATGAGTGCTGAAGTCTTCAGGAAGGGACCTGATTTCCTAAAGCCCTGCCATTGCGGTATTCAGAAGGAACACGTTCTGCTTGCTGACCCGTCTTCGTTCTCCTCACAGCAACACCCTGCGGGTCACCCGCTCTGCCGCCCCCAGCACACTGGACAGCTCCAGCGCAGCGGCTCAGGCTCATCTGGGAAAGAAAGGCAAAGACTTTGAATTCGCACAGCTGCCCCTCAAAGTGGAGTTCCTGGAGTGCAGCGCCAAGGGCGGCAGAGGGGACACTGGCTCTGCCGACGTCCAGGACTTGGAGAAGTGGCTGGCTAAAATTGCCTAGGGTCGAGTCCCAACCATAAGCCGTGAATGTGTATGTGGTGACTGGCAGTTTTGGAAAAGGGTGTGGTTAGAAACATTTCCTTGTTCTGGAAACAAATTGTTGAATCCCGCTTGGAATTTTTTTAAGTTCAGTTCCTCTTATTGTTTTCAAACTTGTCACTTTTATTTGACTCGTGTGCCTCCCCTTTGTTAAAGTGTATGTGACGTCCTTTAGTGTCTCCTTGATGTGGGCCAAGGTCCTCGTGACCATGACAGTCGGACTCCACACAGGGAAGATGTTATCCTGAGGAATGGTAATCACCTGGGAGGTTCTGTCTTGTGCTTTGGTCCCTTTTTCCTGGAAACAAATGTGTGTATGGAACCAGTTCGTTTCCAGTTACTCTTGAAGTCCATGGACAGTACATCATCCAGTCCATTGTGAATTCTCAGATTTGTAGGTACAATTACAACATGGACTCTCAACATAGGAAGACGGGTAGAAGACAGCAAGGCTCTGTCGCCCTGGGGTCTGTTCTTCATCAGCTCAGTGACTTGTCCACAGTCCAGCCTCATAGCACTTTTTAGTTTTGCAAACTTGTCGTGAACCCCTGGAATGAGTCATTCCCAAATGATAGGACTGTAAGTGCTAAATCTCCAAGCGCCAGGGGTCCAGTGTGCTCTAGCGGCTTCCCCTAACCAGAGAGTGTGTGGAGGTGTGGAAGCTGTTCTGGTTTTCTGGGCGGCTGAGAGCTCCTAAACTACGTTCATGTGCTGCTTGGTCAGCTCCTATTTTGTACTTAGCTAGAATGCTGTGGAACAAATACAAAATGAAAAAAGTTCTGTGTAGATTTTTAATTTATATATTCACTGGTTAAAAAAGTCTTCCTTTCAAAGTGATATTCTTTGCTGTCTTCTTAAATGCATGGCTTTTATAAATTATTAACACGTCTCAGTAAATGAAACAAACTGTGTGACTCAAAGCAATTAATAGAATAGTACATTGAGTACAGATGGGAGTGTGTGTTAGGATTCAGGCCTAACTCGTAAGTTCCCAGGTCCTAAAGATTGCAGGGTATACAAGAACTATCCCTGCTTCAGACACTTAGGTATGAGCCCAGCTAAAGCCTCAGAGGAGACAAGGGTGGCTTCGGATAAGTGGAACAATAGTTCCAGAACCTTGTGGCAAGAACCCTAACAGGAGAGGTACAGGGTGCTCTGGGAGCATGCAGCAGGGCACCCGCCCAGCCTTGAGGGACCGGGGACAGTCCCTTTTATCGGAGGATAAAAGTGTGGAGCTGATAATGGCCCCGAGTACAATCCCCATGCACACTGCAGGCCGTGCCTCTGCCTGTTGGCACCCTTCCTGAGGGCCACTCTAGCTCTGAGTGAGGGTCCTCCAGCGCCCCTCCTGCCCCGGCCCCCAGACTATCCCACACCTTACTGCCGATGTATGAAGTAAACGCAAGCTGAAATTGGGAAGACGGCAGGCCTTGGCCCTGGCAGTGTTCTTTTTTGAATGCCCCACTCCACCAGTGTTCTCACCGCCCTTTGTACTCCTAGTTCTCACTCCTCCCTTAGACTCACTAAGGGGTGATGTAAGGAAGTCGGTAAGAACAGTGAATGAGGATTCAAAGAGTAATGTGACGGGCGTGGCATGTTCACATGATCATAGCAGGTGCTCTCGTGAGTAAAAATGGCTTGATGCTGCTGTTAACGGGCGTGGGTCTCCTATGGGAGGAAACTTGGCCATGGTCTGTTGTCTTGAGACCATTTCAGCCAGAATGTTATTTACACTGTTGCTTTTAAGATTTGAGTTTAGCACAGAATTACCAAAGCTTCAGTTAGTTTATGCCCGTTTCCACCTGAAGGATATGAAAATGCTTACCTCTCGTGTCGGCCCCTCACATGTTTAAAGAAAGGTGGTTACTACCCTGGCTTTCGTGCAGGAAAGGAATACCACTTTTAAACTATGAAGCCCTAAATTGTGGATTACTCACGAGGGCTTTCTATGGCATTCACTCGGAAAAAGCCCAGCGTTGAGCCAGGCTCTAGGAAGACGGAGCACAGCACAACTCCTGCTGCTCCGGGGGCACGGTCCCATCCTGAGGCCGAAGAAAACGGGCCCTTCCAGCGTGGCTCCCCTCTCTTCCCTCATCTCATCGGCGTGACCTCCATCCTGGCTGGGTGGGACCCCTGAGCACCACACGGGCCCCGCTGTCAACCATGTTAGTGCTACCCTCGCCTTTGCTCACAGTATCCTTGTGTTCTTGGCGGCCGTGCCCGCCATACAGCCCCAATAGGGCTGCCACTTCTGCCTGTGGCTGTGTCTCCGCACCTCCTGGGATTTCAGGGTCTCCCTGTGGTCCTGTTAGCGTGAGGCACTTGGTGTTGTGTTGACTTAAGATCATTTTGTTTCCACTGAACGAGGCTTTTTTAAAAAAATTAGAGGTTAGAATTGGACCACCGAAGTTGCTAGACAGTCGTGTATGTAACAGCCTTGTCAGGGAGGTCATGCACGCCCTTCGCTGTCTGAGGTCACATTGCCCTGAATACCGGAATCCTGGGGAATTCGTGGTTCACCCTGAATGTCTGCACCAGCTTTACTCTGGCTTTCATTTGGCCCGTACCAGCCAGCACCCTCGGGCTCTCAGGCCTCTCTGCCTTTTTCCTCCCCCCATACCTCTTCCATGCTCACATTTTACCTCTGGAAGCCAGGAAAAGTCAGGCTTACTGAGCAGGGACACTATTTCCTGTCCCTGATAATTAGAGATGGCTCCTTTGAGGTGGCAGTTTGGAGGGTATTCCACAAACTTTGGAACCTTTAAAGGGCAAAGACAATAGTGGAGTTGAACTTGAAAAAGAATGAGACCTGGTGAACTTGGCTTACTCCACAGCCTCAGGATTCCTAGGGTTCACAGGTCAGGGCACTTCTGTGCTTGATCTTGGCCTTTGTGTTCTCCTCAGATTAATCCCACAACTCTTCCGGCCTTTGGGGCATCTTTTGGTCAGGAGATGACTGAGACCTGAAAGGGGCCCCTCAGAAATGTTCTCTCATCGGTGTGGGGTGACCTTGGAGGTGGTACGTGGCAGCTTGGTGTCACCTGAAAGGTTGATTATGGCTCCCCTGAAATTCTTGCCTTTACATGGCTTCCTGGAACTCTCCAGAAGGAACAGAGGCCCAGTCCCTGCACCCACCCTTTACCACCCCCAGCCAGGGCACACGGAGAGCAGGGATGACAGAAGAAAGCACACATCAGAGAGTCTCAGTTCTGCCTGGAGTTTCCCTGTCCAGCCTTTAGGCAGAATGGAGATTATGGAAATGAGTATATTCTACCTTTGTCCCCTCTGAGTCGGAGAGCCCAGGTGAATAGAAGGAAGAAGCTAAAGGCTTTGCGTGGTGGATACATATACATAGGACAATCTTTGTGGGCATGCACTTGAACTTCTGCCCCCACCCCCCTATATGATTGCACCACAGAGAAACATTAGACAAGAAGCTTTGTGTTGAGAATTAGGACAGTTTATTGTTTGATCAACATGCTGAGTCTTCCACATTTTACACAGTTTTATGTAAAGTCAGTGTGGCCATTTGTGCCTGCTGAGCCAGTAAGAGATGGAAATGCCACCTTCCGTGCTCCCCACGGCTAGTCACTTCATGGGGGTGGGTGAGGGAAAGGGAAGGGAGACAGTGACACACACCACGTGATAGGACTGGCCTTCGATGTCTGGAGGCTTCCCACAGGAAGGAAGCGTCCAAACCCCACTGCCTCACCCACACAGGTCTGGAACACCTAAATAGTTCAATTCAAACAAATTCAAAGCGTGCCCTGGTCTGTGGGTGCCCACAACAATCAGAGTGGACCTGGGGGCTGGCCCTCCTTTGCCATGGAGGAGCCTGAAACGGAGGTGGTTCTTTCCTGGCTCACTCAGATATGCTGAGCAGAACCTCACGTCCTAACCGGAGTAAAGATGGTCTGACACCGTGCACAGCAGGCCTTCATGTGCAAGTGCACAGTCACATTTGTACACACAGGTCAGCGATGGGTGAAGATGGAAACCTCTCAGTTCTGACCGCTTCCGACTTGCTGGGTGACCAAGTCACCCTTCTCTGTCTTGCTTTTCCTACCTGGGAAACGGTTATGAGACCTCCGCCTCACTGCTGCAGCCAGGTGACAGTGCCTCACATTCTTGGGGAAGAGGTAGTTTGGAAACTAGTGAGCATACAACTCTGCTTGGTTGATGCAGACACACTTCGGTTTAGCTGCCCCTCACGTGGCTCAGACACACCTCACAGTCTGCGGCTACCTGTTCTCACATCCTGACATCCTCACTTACCTTCCACTGTGTGAAGGAATGAGGCTGCTCTGCCTGAAGGACACCGAAGCCAGCGGTGCCATTATTGTCACACCGGGTGCTTGAGGGCAGGGGCTCCCAGCACTGGCTGGCCACCAGGAGGACACAGACATTCCCCTCAAGCCGTGTCTGCATCCTGAGCTACCACCAGTGCAGTCCTCCTTTCCGTTGCCTGGGACACTTGAACTGACCTGGCCATTGCCCCTTGGACCTGGGAACATTACAGAATGTTTGGGGATGCTGACAGGAAGGGAGCGGTGACAGTGACAGCAGGGAGGCCTCCAACCAGAAGAAGCTGGCTTATAATCAAGTGTGCTCACCTCGGACTACACAGCTGCACTTCTAGCACTTTCCATCACACTTTGGTTCTGGCGTGTGTGCACTTAAAATGCGCTATGTGCTTTTTCATCTTATGCTCAATTTTCCAGTGCCGGCAAAACAGCAGCTTCCCTGTGAGCTTTTCTTCCCCAAATTAAAAAAGAAGGCCTAGAGATGACCCTGCTCATCTCCCAAGTCAGGGCTAGTCTTTGAGATCATGTCCTGAGAGGATTCCTCCACTTTGCCTCGTGCTAGCCCATCTGGATTCAGCAAAGCCATCACGGTCACTGGGTACACCGTGGAAATTTCATGACATCTTCATGGGAACCTGATCTTTTTATTATTGAACCTTAACTCTCTGAATCAAGATCCTACCAACAAGCAAGAGGACAGTGATGGCACCTGCTCAAAATGGGAACCAAAGAACCAATGCACTTTCAGGCAAGAGGTCTGGCTGCCCAGACAGAAATGGGTGTGAACTGGGCCTGAGGAGAGGAGGGTCATGGAACCGGACGGCACCACCAAGATGCCGACAAGGTGAGGCAACTGTACTCACCGGCAGAGGCCCACAGGGCTGGGGAGAGCCTGACTCAAAAGAGGGGAAACAGCAGCCAAAAGACATCTCCCGTGCCCCTGCCTGCTCCTGTAGGCCGGGGCAGAATAAAGAGGTCATGGTGCCTTGGTGTGTGTGCACATGAGGAGGGAACTGAGTTTCTACTTCTTTTATAGGAATGTTTTAAGAAAAGCTACTCTTTAGTACCAAGAAAATAAAAATCCACCGCACATTCATTCACTGAGACCCAGCGCAGATCCCTGCAAATGAGGCTGTCCCAGAGGCCACAAGCAATGGCCCTCACTGCCGCCCAGGCCCGATGCCGTGACACGGACTCCTATGAACTCTCACGAGGTAAGTAAGCGCTCTTCCAACAAGCACCACTGGGGGGTGTGCCACAGAGGGGCGCTGCTGGCCCACGTGGCGTGCACACCCGTGCGAGTAAGTACATAGAGGGAGAAATGGTGCACATATTCCTGTGGGCTATTTTTGCCTGTAGTTTAACACATCTATGTTATTATTTTATCGATGGCAAGACAATCACAAGGTTTTTTTTTGACAATATTAAGTACTTCTTATTTCAACACATTGCAGTACTTTTGAATTTCCAAAACTGTTATCACAATGCAAGTTCCAACTTGAGAGCAGGAGAAACAAGAATATACGTTGAGCACATGTACCTCTGAGAATGTGTGTGTGGCAGGTGTATACACAAGTCTATCTCTATATATAGTTATGTACACACATAGAAAAACTAAACACACGACACGGATTACGCTTGTACGTTGGTCTTTGCCTTCGGGAAGAGGAGCTCAGTGGGAACTCGGCTCCCTCTTTTCTTCACCCGAAGATAAATTTCTCCTTAAGGATCAGCTCTGACACCCAGTCTCCTCAGTGGGAAGTGTGTGGCGGGCCCCCTGGACAAGCAGCAGCGAGTCCTGCCCTGTTTCGCTGCACCTACTGGCTGCCATTTTGGATTCGTTTCTGAGAAGTCCCAAAACTCATCGCAATAACTTGAGCTCTGCTTTGTGGAGGAGTTCACCCCCTGTCATACCCTGGATGGTCGTTTAGCTCACCTGTGACCTGCCCAAGGGCAGCTTGGAGGAAGAGTCAGCCAGCTTGGAGGGCGGAGTTCACTGTTTTTGGCCAGAGCTGCTGTCCTCCGCCGGGCTTTGGGCAGGCTCGGGGTTGGTGAGTCTGGGCCTATTTGGAATGCAGGCCAAGCGGGTTACATCACGTAGAAGACAGAGTTCCCTTCAGAGATCTGATAGGTCCTCAGACTTAGCCCTTCTCAGAAATGAGTCAAAAATGGCAAAGACGGTTCTCTCCAGGCAGCTTTCTGGAGGCCCCAGCACAGCCCTACTCTCAGGCAACCCGAGTGTGGGCATAACAGCCACAAAGATTTCAAATGCACTGCGCCAGTGGGGCAAAAACACATCAAGTCAGCTTTTCCCGAGCAGCACTGAACAGTATTAGCAACCGAGGACCGAGAACATGCCTCTTTAAGGTAGTGGTTCTGCAGACAGCCCTCCCCGAGCGCACACAATGAGCCTCTTTTTGCTCTTCCCATAGATTCAGCCCAGACGTGTGCGCTGAACACTGGGCTGGTTGGCTAAAACATTTTCAGAAGTACACATGGTGCCCCACGTCTGTGAGCCAACCACGCATCAGCACTGCCCACGATTGCCAACAGCACCCGTCCTTCCTTCCGATGACCTCTTGCTCTGCCAATCACTGGGCGGACCACAGACAACACAAGGTTGCCTGCGGCAGGTGCCCTCTGCCCCCTTCAAGGTTTCTCAGGGAGAGGAAGGGAGAAGCAGAAGCCACTGCAACGGGGCCTGCTGCTGGGCTCCCTGCAGTCCGCAAGGCCTTAATGTTCACTCAGGGCCACGCACGATGTGCCCCTCTGGCCATGGGAGAAGGACAGTGTCAGAGCTGTCTCCTCGGAGGCTTTGTTCAATCCGTGTTTGATTTAACCAGGTAGGACCTGTTTGGTGGGGCCTGGTTAGTCTGGGCCAGACGGCCCGGATTCAAGCCTAATTAAGTTGCCCAGTTAAAGTTTTAGTTTACTGGGCTGGGGGTGGGTGCAAGGCAGAGGTGATGGACAGTTCAGAGAGGACAGGACTGAGGAGGTGTGTGGAAAAGGTTCTCCGTAAGTTTACAAATATACAAAAACAAAAAAGCACATCTTTCAAATAAAAATGACTACGTTTTTATCTGGCAAAAAGTTGTATACACATGATTTAAATTTTTTTTAAATTTTAACAGTTTTTGGCAATCTTAATAAAGTACAATATATTACAACCAAACCAAAAAATAGTTGTTTAAGTAACAGCTGTTAAGAGTGACGTGATCCCTGATGCCCAGCCTCCCTCCCCACCCCACCCTACTCCTACAGACAGAGAGAAAAGAAAAATCCTCCCATCTCGATAAGCTCATTTCCCACCCCCCTTTAGGAAGCTAACCAATAGGAAGCAACACAACAAGCGAGTAGTGTGTCGGAGGAAGCCGTAGGGTCGGGCTGCATTAGCAGGAGCAGCCGCCTTCGCTGGCTGGGGGCTCTTGGGGTTTGTCCAGTTTGATGTCGATCACTGCAGGGGGCTGGGCTAAGGAAGACAACTCGCACAGAGAAGCTGCCACCCTGCCTCACGCCCCTCCCTGTGCACCCCCTCAGCTGCCCTGCACAGCCCTTTTGTCCTTCCGCAAACACCCAGACTCTGGCCTGGGAGAGAGGATTTAGGGTCCCCTCCCACACCCTCTTACCCCTTTCTCGGAAACCCTCCTGCTGACCAGGCCCTATACACTGGCTCCCAGCTCAGGCCCCAGCCCCACCCCAAAGCGCACTGGAGGTGGAGAGCCTGAGGGCCTGGCGTGGACCCCACTCTCAAAGCACAGGCTACCTGGGCTTCGCCCTAGTTTGTTGCAGCTGCACAGGCCCCTCGCGCTCTAGTCAGTGCGGTCACTTAGACTCTGAGGATGCCACCGTGAGAAGCCCTGGGGAAGGGCAGCAGCACAGCCCCCTCTCCAGCCTTCCCATTGGTGCCCAGAGGACGGTGGGCTGGAGAAGCACCAATCAACCACGAGAGGGGTGGGTTCAAAATGCACGGACAGGCTGTTCCCTCTGCTGTCAGCAGGCTGGACACTATCAAGCCAAGCCCATCACAGCTGCGGACCAGGTCCTCCACCATGCACAGAATGGCTGCTGGGCGGGGAAGACTGCACTGGGCTGGGGGGGAGGGGTGGGAGGTGTGAGAAGGCCTGCTGTGGGAGCTGCTGCTGGCATCCTAGGGACGTTTTTGTGGCCCCTATTTGAGGCTATGGGAGAGATTCTTTTGGCTTTAAGTACAGTTGGCCCTATTTGAGGCTATGGGAGAGATTCTTTTGGCTTTAAGTACAGTTGGCCCTGCATAGCCATGGGTTCTGCATCCATGGATTCAACCAGTTGTGGACCAAAAACATGCGGACTTGACTTGGGGTGGTGAATACATAATACAGTATACAGATAACGCATTATAGAATCGGGCGCCTGAAACGTATATAATTTTATTAACCAATGTCACCCCAATACGTTCCATTTAAAAATATTTCGAAAAAAGTGTTATGCTGTTGCTGATGTGTAGTTAAGCCTACAACGGTTGCCTCTGTACTAAACACGCACATTATTTTCTGTCATTGTTCCCTACACAATACAGCTAACAACTACTTACACAGCACTTACACTGTGTTAGGTGTTACGAGTACTCTAGAGATGACTTAAAGTGTACAGGAGGATGTGCACAGGTTATATGCAAATGCTACACCATTTTATTTCAGGGACTTGAGCATTCTCGGAGTTTGGCATCCGTGGGGATTTAGAACCCATCCCCCGTGGACACAAAGGGACAACTGTACCACAAAAAGCCACGCTCCTCCCAGAGACCACATTCTCTCTCCTTGCCACTCTTTGGCCATTTGGTCATGGCATATATTTTGAGTTTGACTTTCTCTCTTCCTTTCCTTGTTTTCCTACTTTATTTTCCCTGGGCCCTCATTGTCTCATGTGTGCATGTACACATATGACATGCATTTTGTTTTGTGTGTGTACATGCACATAAACACACATTTTTCCCATAACATGGCAGAATATAAACAAACAATACATAGGCAATAAACAAATGCCTTCTTTCTAAGTGGGCAAATCAGACTACCTCTCTCAACCCCCATTTCAGCTTCTGGGTGTCACCTGTGGTTTGGGGCGGGCCATGTGAGTGGCGTGCTGACCCTGTCTCACGAGCGATGGGGTGCTCCGGGGCTGTATAGGGTGGAGCTGAGGGCGCAGACTGGCCGTGGAGGCGGCAGGTGCTGGGGGAGCTGTTGTATACAGTAGGCTGAACCATAGTGAAATCACATCTGAGTGTAGAGACGGAGACCTTCCCTGCAGCAGTCTCCTTGTACCCATGAGTACAGATCAGTGTTCACTGTAACTAAGGGCAGTGTCCCTATTTCTCACTCCCTGCCCCACACCATCACTCTGTACACATCCCTCCGGTACCCCCACCCTGTCTGGGAGGTCAAAGCTTAGGTAGTTCCAGCCGGACGGGTCTTACAGACCTCAGGGTTCAGCCTCATTCCTGTACAGCACCCGCCCGATGCCATACTCCCCTGCTGGGAAGCCTGGACTGGAGGCGGGCCTGTGTTCGTCCACTGCTCTGAAATACTGAGGGAATAACTAGGGTAAGTGACTTCTCCGGCACATCTTTCACCCACTCATCAGAGAAAAAGGATACTCCCTTCTTTGCTTTTCTCCTGCACATTCTCCATTCCCGGCAGAGCCGACGCCACACGCCGGAAGAGCTAGAGAAAGGGGAGGGTGCGGCATGAGTAGCCCCTGGCCCTGTGCTCCCCACCCCACTCCCACTGTGTCTGCATCCTCGTGCTTCCACTGGTCTGCTCGGGCTTCACTGTCCTGTCTGTCCCACTGGCTGTGGCCCGGAAGGCAGGGCTGCACCAGCCTCTCACAGTGGTGGGCCTCAGCAGGCCTCTCACCCAGCGGGCTGGCCAGAGGTGCACCAGGAGCTCAGCATGGGTCATGCTGACCGAAGGGGACCTACCTCAGTGCAGACAATGATCTGGACCCCAGGAGATGATCCCTTAGGAGGACTTCTGTACCACTACCCAGATAGAGACCAAGTGTGGGGAATCAACTTCCCATCTGCTCTTGAGACAAAGACCCTCTCCTTGGGGAGTCCTGCAAGTTCATGGGCATTCAGGCAGCTAGGAGCTGGGAGCCAGGACCACACAAGTCACAGCAGAGAGAGACTTTCTCAGAGAACAACACAGGAGTGTGAACGTGATGTTGTGGGGTTTGTGTACGTATGGGTGTGTGATGTATATACTGTGGAGAGTATGTGTGGCATCTGTGTGTGTGTGAATTTGTGTAAGTGTGTGTGCAGCATGTATGTGCACACAGGCTTCTGTGCGTGTAAGTGTGCATGGGGAGAAATGCATGTGGGGTGTGTGTGCTGGGGTGGGGGGCAGGGGTATCAGGTAGCTGCTAGCAGACACGGAACTGAGGAGGTGGCAGTAAGTACAAAGCCCAAGTACCAGGCACCAGAAGATTCTGAACACTGCCCCTCTCCTCACAAACACCAGCCATAGGAACTTGGTGGGCTCTGGGCTTTTAACTTGTCTATGTGAGTTCTCTGAGGACAGGGTGAGTCTTCTTCATGGTTTCACCCGGAGCCCGGCCTTATCGGAGCACCCAGGCCGAGCGAGGGCCCTACAGGAGCACCCAGTGCCAAAGGCAATGAGGGTCTGGGGGGTAAAGTCACTGGTCTGCCTGGCAGGGCGTGGGACCCCGTGGCTAGGCTGCATGCAGATAGGGCTCCGGAGTGGGGCCGGCAGAACTGGGTGAGGGTGCAGAGGCCTTGGGCCACTCCTCCTGAGCTTTCCTTCATGGCCTTGCCCCTGGCAGCCTTGCTTTGCCTGTCAGAAATGTCAAAATGGTCACGGATTCTGCCAACGGCCAACCTGCCAGCTAGATGGCAGGTCCTGGGGGTCACACGTGGGTCTCTGAGAGCAGGCACGATTGCGGTTAGCGTCCAGGAGTCTGCACTGTGTGGAGGCTCCTCTGAACCACACAGGGTTTCAACTGACCCCACTGAATGCCCACTCAAACCATTATGTGGCTTCCAGAGCATTCTAGGAAGGGCGGCATCAGCGTCTCCCTGACCCTGACCACTTGGGCAGAGACTACCTGCCCTCTGCTTCCCCGCCCCCCATGACTTTCCATTCAGATGCAAACAGCAGTGGCTCAGTGTCTTATGTGCCTGCGGGGACAGGCAGCTCCCTCCTCCAGGACATGCCACGGCAGCCCCAGTCCTACACCGAAGGAGGCTGGGGAGGAGGTGGGAGTGAATGGAGTCATACTGCAGTCACTCCGGCTGGGGGGACACTGAGCGCTGGAGCTTTGGGGCTGCCATGCTGTCTCTTGCCACTCCTCTGCCATCTTCCCCACCTCTGGCTGGCACTGTCCACAGGGGATGAATCTTCACTGCACCCAAGCCAAGTGCTGCCTGGGCAGCTTGTCTAGTGTTCCCGGGCACCAAGGGGTGTGGCTGGGCAGAAGTGACACCCCAGCCAAGCCATGCTCCTCACTCAGTGTCCCCTCCCCATGCCCCAAGCACCCCTACTCATGCTGTCCCCCTTGCCTGTGATGCCCGCCCTCCTCATCACCTCTCCGAGTCCTCTCTTTCTCAAAGGCCGGGGTTCCTAACCTTTTGTGAACCACAGGCCCCTCTGGCAATCTGGTGACACCTACACATGCCTTCTAAGTGTGTGACATCAATTACACAGTGGCATGAAGGAAACCATTTAGTACTGAAACCTTCAAGATATAAACTGGTGATGGAGCATGAACCTGTGAAACAGCAAGAGCTGGCGGCGTGTCTAATAACCACCGTGATGCTGAAGTAGTGATGGGTGTCAAGTTCAAGACACCGCAACTCTGCAAAGTGATAAGAACACAGCTGTGATCTCTGTGTGATAAAGCCACAGGGGCTGCTGCCGTGGCAGTATTGCCACCTCCGTTCATCTCTGAAGGTAAACACTAAAGAGCAGTCAGACCTAAGTGCTGATAAAGCTGTAGTTTTTCTAACCCAAGACCGCAGACCTACTGGGTTGCATCCATGGACTCCTTGGGGTCTGTGGACCCTCTACGCTTCTTTGATAGTTCTGGTTGCCCAGGCCTGCCCCTCCTGAGAGCTCCAGTGCACCATGGCTGGGTGCCTATCTCCAACCCTGCCTGGCCCTCCAACCCTTCAGCACTTGCCAAGTACAAGGCAGGAACCCCTGTACCTCCATCCCTAATCAAGTAAGATGCCAGGGAAACAATGCTTCCTTCAGCCACCTGGAAGCTGGGGACTGGACACTCACAGAATGCTACGGGGGCCATGTGGCTGGCTGCTGTAGGGTGCCTAATGATGCAATCCTTCGGACAACCCCCAAGGGCCAGTGTTCCTTCCTTCTCACATGCATGCGTTACCAACTCTGGAGGTAAGCTTTGCTCCTCATTAGATGGGGTGATGGGCACTCTGGCTGGCTGCCCCAACTTAGTCACTAGCCCACTGGGGAGGCAGGGCAGAGGCTGCGGCTGACCATGCTGGAAGCCGTCTGTGGGCCCCGTGGCCAAGCTGGGCCAGAGGTCAGCACCAGGCATGTCCTACCTGCTTCACGTTGTAGCCGGTCTTCGCGCTGGTCTCGATGAACATGACGCTCAGTTCTTTGGCGCGCTGCTCCCCCTCCTCGATGGTTATCTGCCTGCGGGTGCAGGAAGGGGGACACCAGTTCAGCAGAGAAGCAGCCCTTGGGCGAGGCAGAGGTGAGGGGGCCCGCCCACAGGGCCGGGGAGCCAACCAGGATGAAGGGGACACAGGGCACAGCAGGGCACAGCAGCCCCTTCTCCGCTCCTTCTGTAGCATCTTCCAGTGTGGGAGCAGGCCCTGTGGCCACTGGGTGGGGCTGTCCCTTACCTGCAGTCCCCAGCAGTCGCCACTGCCAGGGACACCTGTGAAGTGCTCCAAGTTACGTACCGCCTCTCTGGGTGACGGTCCCATTTTCCAAATGAAAACACTGAGGTTAAAAGTGACTGCCCCAAGGTCTCCTACTTAGAGAAGGAGCTAGGCTTTGAGCCCCATTTTCTTCACTTCAAGAAGAGGATTCTAATAAAGTAGGCTCTTACTCAGGCTACTCCTTAAACAGTCAGAGGATGTTTTAGGAAGCCCACAGCCAATGGCCTGTTGCTGCGTCTCACCAAGTTAGGTCCCCTGAGACAAGCGGACAGAGGCAGGTAAGTGGCACCCGAGTCAGCCCTGTGCCCTGGAGCAGCCTCTGCACAGCAAGTGTCGCACCTAGACGCAACGCCAGATCAGGAATTCTGAGGCCGACCCGTGGGCCCCGGACCTTCACACCCCCACCCACACTGCTGTGGGCATCTCGTGGGGGCACACACCCAAAGCCCAAGCAGAGGCTGGCAGGAGCCCAAGGGACTGCTGTGCCTGCAGCTGTGTTGGGTGTGGCCAGGCCCCAATCACGTGCTGGCCCACACGGACCACACATGGGGGTACGTCCCTGTTTTGCCCCTGCTGGCAGTGCAAGGTGGGGCCTCAGAGATGACACGGGCAGGGGTCTGCCACAGGCTTTCAGAGCCTCCAGCAACCTGATGGGACCTTTCCCAGAGGCATGGGACAGGTGAGACAGAGGGGGTGCTCACTACCCATGCACCCCAGAACTCCTTGTCCAGGAGGAGGTGTAAAGGCATGCGGGGGGAGGGCCCAGCATGCCGGCCTCTGCACCCACCTCTTGTCAGCCAGGTCCGTCTTGTTGCCCACCAGCATGATGATAACATCGCTGCCCCTCTCCGTCCTGACATCGTCAATCCACTTGGAGGTCTGCTGGAAGGAGTTGAGGTCTGGAGGTGGAAAGCGGGGGTAGCACTGGGAGTGAGATCCAGCTCCCGGTGGGAGAGGACAGGGGTGGGAAGGGAGAGGGAGCATGCACCCTCAGACACCTGGGAGGGGCTGGAGCACAGGCCAGTGGGTCCGAGCCTTCCACAGAGGGCCCACGTGTGTTTGCAGAGCAGCTGCTCCAGCTGCTTGCATTGCTGAGCCACGCTCTGGGGATGGAGGAGAAGTCACCCCATCTGAGAGGTCACAGTGTTATGATATGCTACGTGGACTGGTGGCTTTAGGGACCCATCTGAGAGTCGGATGTCATGTTGGGGGCTCAGGGCAGAATGAAAAATGGAGCTCTGGACTTAGCTGTGCTTGGAAACTGTGGAAGGGGGTGGGGGCACAGCAGCCCCTAGGGGAGAGGGCCCAACAGAGCCAGCTGTCACCGAGGGGAACTCTGGGGCACTCGGGAAAGGCCAGAGGATTTTCCAAAAAGAGCCCTCAGGTCTCCAAGTAAGAGGAGGGAGAAGGCGGCCCCAGGGGCAGACAGAAGCCAAGAGAGGCAAGGCCACTTTAGAGCAGCTCTCTCCTCAGTCAGAAGATGCGAACACCTTGAAGAGGAGCATCGACCTATCATCGAAGGGCGATGGCCCCAGCTCAGCAGCCCACACACCCAGGGGAGGGGAGGCGGCCTATTCCCGCAGCCTGAGCTCCCTTCTGCTCTGTGTCAGGCCTCACGACCCCAGCCCCCACCTGCATGTGGTCAGATGGGCAGGAAGCCTGTGGTCAGGGAGGGGGCAGAACAAAGGGGTGGGGAGGGCCAGGGGCAGCAGGCTGGGGCAGTGCCCTGGGTGTCCTCCCACCACAGGCATGACCACAGCCCAAGGGCTTACCAGCTGTGCTCTATTACCTCTGCCTGGGCAGTGGGGCCCTGCTCCAGGGTCTGCCCCCTGGTCTCCCCGCAACCCCACCCCATGAGCCTCCCTCAGGGCTGTGCAGTCGTTCTCAAGGACGGCTGCTTTGGCTAGAAGAGCCACAGTGTATGAGAAGTGAAGCCACCAGAGCTCACCCAGACCCACTCAGCCTCCCCTCCCAGGGAGACCTGTGAGGAGCAGGGATGCCAGCTGACAAAGCCACGGCCAGTGGGCCCAGCTGGCCCAGGCACCAGTGTCTTCTCCCACCTCAACACCACACGCACAGAAGATGCCCTGTAGGGACCTTTCTGGCAGCCAGGGCCAGGGAGGGTACAGAGGGGCTGGAAGCAGGGCCAGCCCCAAGAGTGTCTCTGCTCACCTCCACACGCAGGCCCCCACTCTGAGCAGGCTGGCCTGTGTACCCATGACTGTTGCAGGAGGGATGGGGAGGGGAAAGACATGCTGGTGTTCCAAGGCAACTCACCCCTGACCCCCGAGCACCCGCCTTCCTGCACTCAGAGGATAAGTGTGTGTGTGTGTGTGTGTGTGTGCGCGCGCACACACAGGGGCTGCAGCATGGCTGGGGCTCCCCTTGGGCTCTGGAGCTTCCGGGAGCCACCCTCCCCTGGCACCCAGGACCACGCTCACTTGTGATGTCATACACCACGACGGCCACCGTGGAGTCCCGGATGTAGCTGGGGATCAGGCTGCGGAACCTCTCCTGACCTGCCGTGTCCCAGAGCTGCAGTCGCACCTGTGGAAGGCAGGGCAAGGGGATCAGCGGGGGCTGAGGTCCTCATGGTGTGCATAGGGACTGGGGGGAGGTGTTGGTGCAGGGAGGCTAGCACTGCCAGCTTTGAAGCAGGCGAGAGCCCTCAGTGGTGTCCAGCTGAATGTCCAGGTGATAAGCCCAAAAGAGCCCTCCCTGTCCTGTCCTCCCAGTTCTACAGTCGGGTGCTCACCGTACGGTCTTCCAAGTACATGGTTTTTGACAAGAAGTCAATTCCAATGGTTGCCTGTTAGAGAAAACACAGAAAAGGTCAAAATGGAAAGGTCTCAAGCAAAAAGGCAAAAGCTCAGTGATCCAGGCAGTGACAGCCAGAAAAATGCGGGACACCCATGCCAGGTGCGAGGTGGCTTCTGCTTTGCTGTCCCTGGTCCCCACCCTCTCAACAGTGAACCTTCTTGTCCCTCTCAGAGGAAGTGAGTTTGAGCTAAATCAGGATGAGGACAGAGTTTTTAGGGAGCGACATAAAAGAGAAGATGAGAGAGCGGGGTGAAAAGGCTTCCCCAGGAGCAAGGCCAGAAGGGCCAGTTTCGGAAGAACGAACATCATCTCAGGACATGAGATGACTAAGGGAAAAACCCAAAGAGACCTACCTTCAAGTTTAAATATAGCAAGTAACCCTTCCCCCCAAAATTAGCTGCCCATAATTTAATTGCCTATTAAAATAAAACTCAACACCCTTCAGAGGAAGGTAAGAGAACCCAAGAGTCACAACAATATATTTTATTCACAACATCCCCTACACAGTAAAAAAGGATTAGACATGTAAAGAAGCAGGCAACGCAAGCCGTAATCAAGAGAACAACTCAACAGAATGACCCAGATGCTGGCTTAGCAGACGGGACTTTAAAACGACTGATATAAATGTTGAAGTATAAGGGAAATATGGTGGGTGAATTTCAAGCGATATAGGGAAATGCGAAAGGAAACAACAGACATTTTAATACTAAATGGTACTAGACCTAACATAAAAACACACTGGATTTAAATAGCAACAACTAGGACACTGCAGAGGAAAGGTCGGTGAACTTGAAGAGAGGCCAAAGAAACTGTGCGAACTGGAGCGCCGAGAGGAAAAAGGTGCAGTAACAACGAGCACGGGGCCAGGCACTTCCCGGACCGTGCCGACTGGCCTGATACGCTTGCGTGCAATCATGTGCAATTAGGCTCTCACAAAAAGAACAGAAACAAAATCAGCAAAAAAATTTTTTCGAAAAAATAATGGTCAGAGATTTTCCCAATTAAATCAGAAACACCCACCCATAGTTCCGAGTAGCTTGGTGAACCTAAAACAGGACACATGCAAAGAAAACCACACCGAAGCACGTCATTGTTAAATTGCTAAAGGACAAAGACGAAGACAAAGGCTTGCTAGCTGCCAGAAATAGAAAACACAGGCTACATGGGAAATAACGACTAGAATGGCAGCTGATTTCTCATCCGAACAATGTAGGAAAGAAGGACAAATCTTGAAAGTTCCACGAGAAACAACCACCATCATGTCAACCTGGAATTCTGTAGCCAGCGAAACTTCCCTTCAACAATGGAGGCAAAATGAAAACAGTTTCGCTGAGGAAAAGCCGTGATAATGTGCAGCCAGTGGGCCCTCGTGACAGGACACGCTCTAGGCTGAAGAAAATTTTACAGACAGAGGTTTGAATCTTTACAGAAAAAATGTAAGAGCACCAGAAGTGGTAACTGTCTGGGTAAGTATAAAACCATGTGACTTGTCCCTGATCTCCGCCTGCTCCGATCCGTCATCGGCAATAGCTCCTAACATCCTCCCCTCTGCTTTGCCCCTGCTACGTCCTCAGCACAAACCACTCTCAGAAGATGACCCACAAGCCTACTTCACAACAGAGCTGCAAACCACTCCGATTCCTTGGTTTTATGCTCTAATATAACAACAACGATAACTACTGCAACAGTGACCAGACATCTGCATATTTATCATTAACCAGCGATTGTGCTGAGTGCTTTCCATGCATCATTTAATCCCGATAACCTATGTTATGGGTTATATTCATGAGTATTCGCGTATGTCACTGGTAAGAAATCAGAGTACAAGAGATGCTAAGTTCCTTGACTGGTGTCAACAGCTGGAAGCGGAAGAGCCAGGGTTTAAAAGGTATTGGCGAGTTGTCTACGTGCACCCAGCCCCGTCACCACACCTGGCCGGGCTCTGGGCACTTGTTCCTTCTCCTGTTCAGAGCCTTGGGGTCCTCCTGGCCCTGGTCCTCTTTCCCTGGGTGCTCTCTCGCAGCCAGCTCCATGTCTTTCTCTGTCTTCCACCTCTCATCCTCTACCAATTCTTTCCTTTTGTCAAAAAAAATTACCAAAATTCTCACATCCTTAAGAAAAAACTCCTTTCTGTCACTAAGTGGCTCTCTAGCTATCTGCCCGTCTCTCACCTCTCTCCAGATGGTATGCTTCTTGGAAAAGGATCCTAAATCCACAGTCTCCACCTCCTCCCCTCCCACCTATTGCTTAAGTCGGGCAGCCTGGTTTCTATTTCCTGCCCATTGAAGCTGCTCTTGCAATGGTTGCCAGAGGGCATTTCACCTGCAGATTGTAAGGACACTGTAGACCAGACTCTACTTCAGGCACTTGAGCCTGCTGACCAACCCTCCTCCTTGGCATTCTTCCTTAGCTTTTCACGACACTACTTGTTTCTGGCTTCCCTGCCTCCCAAACTGCCGTTTTGTATTGGTCCCTTGTAGGATCGTTTCTTTCTCTGTCCCTAAAATGTTAGTGTTCCCTATTGTTTAGTGTCAGGGGACCACATTTACTCTCCCGCCTTCAAATAGGACAGGCGGATGGCTTCCCAATCTACACCCAGGCCTCCCTCAGGCCTGAGCCCCAGATCCAGGTATCCAGCTGCTTTCTAGACATCTCCCTAAACGTACACATTCCACACAGAGCCCACTCTCTCCCTCCAAACTTGCTTCCTCTTGTTTTCCCATCTCTGTGAATGTACCTGCACCACGCTCGGTGCCCAAGCCTCTGGGGGCCCTCCCGTGTCCCTCCTCTTCGCTTGCTCTCTCGTCCACTCCGCACGTTACAGGAATCACGGAGCGGATTACTTTTCACCTGCCCACTGTTCTCCATCCCCAGCACCACTGTCCGGCTCAGACCTCCAGCCTCCTTTACCTGAAGAACCTAAACAGCCTCCTGACTGGTCTCTCTGCCCTCAGGCTCTCCCTTTAGAGTTGATCTTTCATACAGCACCAGGCTTATCTTTCTAAGACATTAATTTGGCCCTAGCGCTCCTGCCCGCCCCTAGAAAACAGTCCGAACACTTCTGCATGGCCTGCAAAGCTGCTCGGGGCCTGGCCCTCACTCCCTATGCCTCGTTCCCCACTTGCCCAGCTTACACTGCATTAGTAATCACACTCTGGCCAGGAATCCACACGTAAACCACCACTGTTCCCTCCGTGGGAATGCTTTCACGTGGTCAGTGCCTATTCAGAGGTCGAGATTCTGCTCCTCTGCAAGTAATTTTCTGAGCTCTCAGGTTGGCTTTAGGGGCCCTCATTTAACAGTTTCCCTACTAGCCTGCAAAGATCCCTCCCACAGCCAGTGATTCCCAATATGCACTGCGCGGACTGGTTGCTTCAGGGTCACAGCAGGAACTTGTAAAATGCAAGTTCCTGCCACCCAGATGGACAGAAGCACAATCTCTGGGGTGTCGGTCTGGGACACCCCACAGATAACAGCCACTGCCTGGCCTTTGTGCTTGAGCTGCAATCAGCCTGGGAAGGCCGTGGCACCCAGGAGGAGGGGTGGGTGCCCTGCCCCAGGTGACAGAGGGAGATGCTCATGCATGCAGAAGACGCTATTCATGGGTGAAGAAACCGAGGCTCTCACAGGGCCAAAGTCCCACAAGGGGTGGTGGCAGAGGCAGGGTTTGACCCATGTCTCCCTGGTTGCACAGACCCTGCTCGTGACTCTTCAGCTTCCTAGAATCTTTTCAGTTCTGAAGCTGTCACTGTGGTCTTGAAGCTGTCACCGAGTTTGCAGGGAGGTCACATCCTGTCTGGCTCCCTATTGCCAGAATCTTATGATCATTAGCCATAATAACTCAGCAGAGTCCACTTGAAAGGAAGTTCATTTGCATTTCAACAACAACAAGAAGAAAAATCAGCTCTCTAAGGACAGAACAGAAACAAGAAATTTTATGACGGCCTTGCCTGGGCCTTGGGTACCAGAAAATTTCTAGCTCCTTGGCATCATCTCTATTTCCAGGCACAAGGCACAAGCAGATGGTCCCACAGGACTGTCGACTGCTGGCGGGAGCCTGCTTCTGCCAGACAGGCCACGTCTGCAGGGAGAAGGTGGTCATACCCTGGGCAGCTCCTTTCTGGCAAACAGCAATTAACATTCATTCACTTACTCATTGTCAAATGCTTACTATGTGTTAGATACAGAGCAGAACAAGCCCTGGTCCCTGTCCATAAGGAGCTGATCCTTCCCCTGAAATGCCCTTCCTCATGGTTAATATCATTCAGAGTTCAAGATCCAGCCTTGAACTTCCAACCTGTGGAGGAGCTAAGATTAGCACACAGACCCGTGGACCATGACAGATGGAAAAGCCTAGTACAGCTCAGGCTCTAGGAGGAGAAGGACCTTGCTTCTGCTTGATTTCTTGAGGGAAGGCAGAGCGACTGTGCAAATCCTTGAGCGAAGACTAACTTCCCAGCATGGGAAGATGGGGGAAGGCGGGAAGCGTGGTGAGAAAACCCCAGAGAGAGGGAATGGGAGAGTTCTGGTTTGGGTAATGACAGAGTTCCTATCTGACCACCTCTCTGGCGGATTATTACTATTATAAACTCTGAACAAAACAGAACAAACAAGTATCTGAAGGCACCGGAAAGTGATCAGAAGCGGGTTGAATCTGGAGGGGAGTCACCACTGCAGAGAAGGGAACGTCCCTGGGTGAGGCTGCTGCCCTTGTGACTGTGCACTCACCTGGGCAGCCAGCGCCACAGCCGGGGGCTGGCAAATAACCCACGGTCTCACTGGCTGAGAAATGAGAGGACAGGTTGCAAAGGTATCACGGAAGCCAGAACGTGGAAAACCCTGAAAATAAGAAGGCCATGCCTAGCGCACCCCAACTTCTGCATCTAAATGCTGCCCGAATCTCTGATTGACTCAAGTAGCCTACCTGACTGAAAACAAAACAGACAAACAAATCTGAACAGAATGTATAGTTGCTGCCCATCGGAGGGGGCGAGAATTGAGAATTTGGGTCCAACCGATACTCTTCCAAAGAAAGAAACAGAAATCCACAGTCTTAATCACAATGTATAGGATATAACTCAAAATTACTAGGCATGGGAAGTAAAAGCCATATTCAAGAAAAAAGATAATAATTGGAAATCAACCCTGAGGTGGCCCAGATGTTGAAAAGAGCAAGCAAGTATTTTTAAATAGCCAAAACAATTATGCTCGAATATATAAAGAAAAACAAAAAGAAGCTGTAAAGAAACAAATGCAAATTTAGAACTGAAAAATACAGTATCTAAAATTTTAAAATTAACGATGGGCTTAACAGCAGATAGGTGACGACAGATGAAATAGTCAGTGAAGTTGGAACCAGGTCAACAGACGTTATCCAAAAGGCAATATGGGGACACCAGACAAAAAGAACAACTAGGTACACAGGCCACATTCTCCTATAAAAGGCCCTAGAGACCTTGGTGATTTCCTGTGACCTGACCTGCCATGAACCACACCTGCTCTCAAAGGTCAACACAGGTCACACAGGGCTGTGTGTGTATTGATGGGAAGGTACATATGAGTGTGTACGAGTAGACACGTGGATGGGTGGAGATATACTCATGTACATACAACTATGTATTTATCTGCATGTTGAAGTATGTGCGTTTGGGCAGGACTGGGTGTAGTACGTCTGTGTGGCCCTGAGTGTGGGGTGGTGGGGGAGTAATTTCTCCTTTGAAGGTAAAGCCCAGACGAGTGACATGCACATAGCCTTGGTGATGCCAGCAGGCTGAGAGACTGAGGTAACCAGGCGCCTTCATAAGCCCAGGGGAGTGGGGACAGATTTCTGGCAGCAGCAGACCTAAGCTCCCTGTCAGAGCCTCTCAGGGTAGACCACGGCCACTCCAGAGGATATGGATGCAGGTAGCTGAGTGACCCACTCGAATGGACCAGGGGGGTCCTTGGCCCAGAGCGCCCTGGTCAGTTTACAGTGACCTCTACCAGTGTTTTGGCAGATTCAGAATGCTGTGCGGTGAGCTTGGAAGAAAACTGGGTTGGGAGTGTCCTTGACAGCCTCTCTGGCCCTAAGCTTCTCATCTCTAAAATGGGGACAATCATAGCTTCCTTCAAGGTTTGATGGATCACATGAGTCAGACAACCTGAAGGTATTCTGTATAAAAAATGGGGACTGACCGACTGACTGAAGGATTTCCAAGAGAAGCTGTAGAAACCCACCCTCTATCAATGTTTCCCAGTCCAGTTATGTGAAACACAGCCCCACAAAGTGATCTACAAGATGCAAATGAACTGTGATTAAGTGCTTCTAGGAGAGGCTGCATGCTCCAGCCCCCAGTGGAGAGCCATAAAGCACGCACATAAAGGCTCTGAGAAGTCCTGCACCAACAAAACAGGAACAATGTTATGTAACCCAAGGTTTCCCAAGCTTCTCTGCCCTGGGGACTTTGGTGCATAATTCTCTTCTTAGAGTTATATTTTATTATGTTATTACAGTTATCCTGATTTTCTCCCTTTGCTTCCCCTCCAACCAACCCACCCCCACTTCCTCAGGCAATCCAACCCACACACCACTGTCTGTGTCCATGGGTCATGCATACATGTTCTTCAGCTGCTCTACTTCCTACACTGTGCTTTACATCCCAATGACTATTCTGTTACTAGTTTGTACTTCTTAATCCCTTCACCTTTTTTGCCCATGCTCCTGGCCTCCCTCCCATCTGGCAACCATCAAAACGTTCTCTGTATCTATGATTCTGTTTCTGTTCCCCTTGTTTATTTTAGTTTTTAGATTCAATTTAGATATATATATATTTATTGCCATTTTATGGTTTATATGTTTTTCTCCTTTTTAAAGAAGACCCTTAACATTTCACATAATGCTGGATTGGTGGTGATGAACTCCTTCAGCTTTTTCTTGTCTGGGAAACTCTTTATCTGTCCTTCTAAATGATAGCTTTGCTGGGTACACTAATCTTGGTTGTAGATCTTTGCTTTTCATCACTTTGAATATTTCTTGCCAATGCCTTCTAGCCTGCAAAGTTTCAGAAATCAGCTGACAGTCTTATGGGAAGTCCTTTGTAGATAACTAACTGCTTTTCTCTTGCTGTTTTTAAGATTCTTTCTTTGTATTTAACCTTTGGCATTTTAATTATGATGTGTCTTGGTGTGGGCTTCTTTGGGTTCATCTTGTTTGGGACTCTCTGTGCTTCCTGGACTTGTATGTCTGTTTCCTTACCCAAGTTAGGAAAGCTTTTTGATCCCATGACACAAGTGTTGGTACACCTGAAGTTGTCCCAGAGGCTCCTTACACTATCCTTTTTTTGGATTCTTTTTTCTCCTTGCAGTTCTTATATTGTTTTTTGTTTCCTTATATTCCAAATCACTGATTCGATTCTTGGCTTCATCCACTCTACTGTTGATTCCCTGTAAATTATTCTTTATTTCAATTAGTGTATCCTTTATTTCTGATTGGATCTTTTTGTTGCTGTTGAAGTTCTCACTAAATTCATTCAGCATCCTCATAACCAGTGTTTTGAATTCTGCACCTAGAGGATGGCTTCTCTCCATTTTGTTTAGTTCTTTTTCTGGAGTTTTGTTTTGTACTTTCATTTGGGCCATGTTTCTTTGTCACCTTATTTTAACAGCCTCCCTTGTGTTTGTTTCTATGTATTAGGTTAGAGCTATGTTTCCCAGGCTTGGTAGAATGGCATAATGTAGTACATGTCCTATAGGGTCCAGTGGCACAGCCTCCCCTATTACCCAAGCTGGGTACTCAAGGTATACCCACTGTGTGGGCTGTGTATACCCTCCTGTTGTAGTTGAGCCTTGACTGCTGTTGGTACATCTGAGATCACCCATCGCCCATCTGTCCAGGGTCACACAGCATAAGCTTCAAAGCGATCTACAGATGGTTGCTACTTGTGCTGTGCTTGGAAGTGCCCAGGTGATCCCAAGCTGTGAATCAAGGCTGGCGGCTGCTAGTGCCAGGCTTAGGGTGACTTAGGAAGAGGTATGGGCCTTGCTTAAGCCAGTTGATGCTTGTTTGAGAGAATTTAGGAAAATCTGAAACATGGGCCAAGACAAACCACTCATATGGAAAAGCCATTGGAAACAGCTTGGGTGGGCCAGAAAATTGGGTGGGGTAGGGCCTCAGGGACTCACCAGGGCATGGCAAACAGTGTGAGCCAGGTTGATGGAGTCTGAGATATGGTGCCTGCCTGCTGGCTCTGTGGGTCTGTGTGGGGAAAGCTCAGAAAAGGAACAATGGCCTCTGCCAGCACTCCTGTCTGGGAGAAAGCTACCCCCAGCTCTCGCCCTGATGCCAGACAATTCCGTTCCTCTCCTATGTCTCTGGTGCCTTTCAATCTGCTTCCCTTGTGTTGGAGCTCAGAGGAAGTGAATCTGAGTAAGTCTGTGCATGGTCCCTCTAAGAGGACCTGCCTGGGAATCCATAAGTTTCCGTCTTCTACAACCTCAATCCCTGCTGGTTTTTATAGCCAGAAGTTAAGGGGACTTGTCTTTCTGGCACTGGACCCTTGATCTGGGGGTCCTGGTGTGGGGCTTGGACCCCTCACTCCTGAGATACTCCTCCCCATTTATATCTGCGGCACATGGGTATGGAACCAGCCCTCTCCGCATCTCAGTCCCTCCTACCGGTCTCGGTGTAGTTTCTTCTTTAATTTTGTAGTTTTAGGACTTCCATTCAGCTTGATTTCTGACAGTTCTGAATCATGGTTATTCTACAGTTCAGCTGTAATTTTGATGTGGTTGTGCAAGGAGGCAAGCACAGTGTTTACCGATGCCACCATCCTGACGGGAAGTGTGCTTACAATTCTTACTAGCATCCTCATGTTCCCAGAGCTTCAGGAAAGACTGGCCCTCAAAGATGTGAGTTCTAAAGGAGACACTCCACTTCTAGCTTGCCTTGGAGTCTTGATGGGAGCATTCATTCTTTGCACTTCATTTACACTTATTAAATAAGGAGTAAATTGTTCTTGGTGGTAACCATGCTACAGGGGTGTAAAGAGGATCAAGACAACACGAGCAGCAGGCTTGACTTTGGGGCCTCCCCTGCCAGTCCATGATCCCCACGATCCTCCCCTGCTCCCCTCAGTTGTGCTGCATGAGCCCCTGTATTGCCTGATGCCCCTCTGAGGGGGCTGGCCTGTACCCTGCTGTGATTAGATTGCCCCAAACCTGGCAATGCTTACTTATTCCTTTAATATCATTTTGCTTGCAAACGTACTGCTAATGGAAAATGGCAGGTATTTCATTTTATACAAAACACGAGGAACTCAGCAAGCACAGATTTCATAGCCACAGCCACCACATTTATCTTCTGAAGGTGGCATTAAGTAGTGTCAACAGGGGCTCAGACACTCAGTGTAGACTAGCATATTACACGCCTCCCTTTGCACAAAAGCTTTCATTGGCCCAGCCGATCCCCAAGGAAGGATGTTCCCTGAGGCACTTGTTGAAGTCTTCTTTGCTCTGTGCATTTATTATGAAATATATTTTGCATCCACATTCTGACAAGACACAGTAATAAAGTCTGCAGTGGAAATCTGCATGGTAATTTGCATAAATTGACTCAAGACTCTCTTCTCAGGAAGAGAAATCATTAAAAGAAGTGTATGTGTGTCTCCTTTTAGTCTTGGCCAGGCCTTGGTCCATGGCTGGGGAAGCATCCTTAAGTGGCAGAATGCAGCGGGGCCTGACAGGCCCTTGACAAAGAAGCTGATGTTTGTGTTCCACACCACCAACCATTAGATGAAGGTAGCAGCGTCAAGTCAGGAAAATTAGCATGCAAGTGAGGTTGGCAAAACTTAAGGATTC
>PVKM010011638.1:0-32918 GCA_004027735.1 Carollia perspicillata
TCTGTTCGTGCTGCCCAGAGCTAGCAGTCAGTTCAACAGTATAGTCAGAGCTCGTCTTTTGCTTCAACATCACAAACTTTCTGCTTACAAATCATATGACGGTATTCAAGTCTCTGTTTGCTAAACACTGGGTCACTGTGAAAGATGGGTGGGAAACAGCACGGAGTCAAGGAAACTAGTCTCACAGCCTTCTAGGTTTTAAAAGTAGAAAAAAGTGAAATAAGCCAGTCAGAAAAAGACAAATACCATATAATTTCAGTCATACGAACAAACTGAACCAACAAGCAAAATAGAGACAGACTCGGAGAGCAGGATGCCAGCTAAGGGGGTGGGAGAGGTTGGGGTGTGGAGAGATTGAGTAAAAAGGACCAAGGACTCATGGCCATGGACAACAGTGGTGATTGGTGGGAAGGGGTAGAAGCGGGGGAAATGCAACAAGTCAATTTTTAGAAAGCAGAGTAAAAGCCATCAATTGAGGCAGTGGTTGCAGGAGTAGATGCTGGGGTGGATTTGAAAAACTGGCTGTGGACCACGATTGGATGCTCATCAAAGCGAACTTTCAGTGCTGTTTAATGCTCGTAAAGCCATCTGCTGTCATCGTTATACTCCTGTAACATGAGGAGGCCGAGACCCAGAGATGCTAAGAAACCTGCCTCCAGTGCTTGGAGAATGAAATTCAGTCCCCAGTAGTCTTGCCCTAGTCCAAGCTCTTAATTTCTATTTCTGCCTGGATATGATGGAAAAAGCAATTCCGAACTCCTAAGATTTCTAGCCTAGTGGCTATTGCTTCTGTCAGAGAACAGAGGAAGTTGCCCTTTACATGTTGGGGCTTGTGAAGGTTCTGTTTTAGGTTCTATTCTTTTTATTTTTTATTTTTATTCTAGGGAGAGGGGCGGGGAGCGAGAAAGAGAGAGATCGATGCATCAATTGGTTGGTTCCCATACATACCCTCCCTGAGAGAACCAAACCTGCAACCCAGGCATGTGCCCTGACAGGGAATCGAACCCACAACCTTTCTGTTTATGGGATGACACTCCAGTCAAGCAAGCCACACCAGCCAGGGCCTGTTTTAGGATCTATTGTCATCTAATTTTGCTTGCTTTTCTATGCTGTCATCCACTTGTATGACTCAGCTCTCATATAACTGCCCATGTCTCCGTGTGGAACATGTGCACCATGTTCACACAGGTACCCTGACCTGTACTTCCCACAGCCAGCTGGCAAGGCCTCCTTGGTGGTACCACAGGCACGAGAAAGTAAACTGTTCCAAACCAAACTCATTACTTTGTTAAGGTGAGAACCGTGTGTCATTAAGTCTACCAAGTTGAAAACTGGGGTGTCATCTTGACTACTCTCACGTGTATTCATTATCTTATCAGAACTAGAACCACCTGAAGATCTCATGAGATCCCTGAAGCAAACATGGATACATGCTGGAATGCATACATGCATGCATACATAATACCAATTAACACAATTTGGAGGCTGAAAAGGCAGCAAAAAACTGAAAAGTAATGATAAGAAAGGATAAGAGGAGAGAGTGATTTCAGGAGAGGGAACGGTGCAGATACAGATGGTCCCCAGTTTACAAGGGACTACTGAGCACTTTTTTTTTAAATGATGGTATAAAGGCCCTTTGCATTCAGTGGAAATCATACTTCAGGTTTTGAATTTTGGTTGGTTCTGGGGCCAGAGGTGTGCTCTTGATACTCCTTCCTGATGCCGAGTAGTGGGCGGCAGCTCCCAGCCAGCCTCCGAGCATTAAGGTAAATGACCAGTACTGTTCAGTGTATTGTGTTCCCAGCCTTCTGGGGGATAATGTGTCCTGAGCAGGTTTAAGGGAGGCGAGGAACTGATGAGGGATTGACCTAAAATGGATTTGAATAATTCTTTTTATTCTTGCTTTTTAACCTTGCATTTTATGTATGTTACTCTTTTATGCCCTGACACAAGTTCAGCACTTGATAAGGGATATAATTTAAACAGTAAAAGGTGGGTGGGCTAATCTTGGTTGTATAACAAATGTTGTATAACCACGTAATTGTAAATTGGGACATAAAAATAGGTCTAAATTTGTTCTAAAATAAATGTAATAAGCATGTTTGTATTAACACAAACTTTAAATTTTTTAAATTTAAATTAGGTTTTGTAATGTTTGAATTAACCGGGCATGTTTTTCTGTTATCATTGCTACTGTAATAATAGGTAGGGTTTAGTGATAAATGGTATTATATAAGAAATGAAACCTGATTTTAGCCATTTCTCAATAAAATTGAGATTCAAAGTATTACATAGTGATTTAAAACTCTATTTTACAATTTCCTCAAAGTTCTAACATTTGCCCTCAAAGTGGTGCTAAGGATAACATTTAGACGTAGCTGACTGCTGGCTAGTGCTGAGCTGGAATCCTTCCCCGCACGCAAGGCCCCTCCCTGCCCTGCCCGGTCTTTGCTTCTGTGCGCTTTGGCTCTCCCCCTGCTTCTCTTTCCTCCTTGGCCTGCCTGTCAGCGTCTGAGTTAATAATTCGTCATCCTAACAGTTTATCTACTTTTATATGTTGCCAGAGACTGGCTTTGGAGAGTATTGAGTATTTGAAGGGGAGTTGACCTCTTTCTAGCCACCAGCTTTAACATTACCGTTTTCATTTTTCTGTACATTAAAAACAACTTTGCATTTGTTTCCTTCTTTTTCATAACCAAGATTTTATGTTTAACAATTTAGAATCCAGTGATTTGATTTGGCACCCAATTTGGAAGAAACAGATAAATGTTTTGGAAGAAAGTATGGAAAAGAATCCTGAAAGGGTGGTGGTAGCGGGGGAAAATGAATGATTAAGCAAGTTCAGAAATTCCCGCGGTGTATTGAACCCTGAAATCAAGGAGATTCTGCTCGGAGGAGCCGCGGTGGAGGGGCTGGAGCCGGGGCCGGAGCCGGGGCCGAGCAGGCCGGAGTGCGCGGGCGCGAGGTTGTGCAACAAAGCTTTGGCTAGGCTGGCTCCCAGCAGGCAGTGCTCCCCGCCCCCACCCCAGGTTTCCCGGCAGGCAGCCTTTGCCCCGCCCACCTCACCCCATGCTGAGGCTGCGTGCGTGGAAGGGGTGGGGGGCAGTCCTTCCTCCCGGCTGCGCACCCAGTCCTCTGTAGCCATTTTCCCTGGGACGGATGGTGGCTCGGCCCTTTTTCCGCCTGGATGGGAGTGCTGGCCGGCTGCTGCGGGGCTTTCTGCAAAACCAAGGAGATGCCAAGTGCCCTGTGAAACGTGGTTTTGTGAAGTTTTTGCTGACACAGCTTAACATTTAAAGGAAGTATCCCCGTGGACTGACGAAGGCAAAGAGCGTTTTCCTGTGCCACTTCTAGCCACAGTTCCACCCGAAATTACTTCATTTGACTACTGACCTTGTCTTTCATTTGGCTCGCAAAATCTGCATGTTTTTTCTTCCCTACTTCTTTAAGTACCTCTCTTTTTCACCCCTTTAATTCTGCCACCCCAAAAGGAACAGTACCACCCAACTTCTAAGGCTTGATGAGCTGCAACTTATTTTGCGTGGTTGAAATGAATGCTTGATGGTGGAAAAGCACCGAAAGAGCTGGGGAGGAAGGACTTGGGGTCTTACCCGAGCCCAGGTCACCAAACATAGGGCGAGCCCAGCGCCAGTGGGTGAGGGGCAGGGTCGGTCTTCAGGGGCTGAGTCCGAACCCCCATTTGGGCATTGCAGGTGGCAGAGGGTGAAGGGCAGGGGTGAGGCGGGGCGGAGCTCAACCTAGTTGACAATAACAGGGCGGCTGGTGGCGAGGGGCGGGGTCAGCTGAGCCCAGGCGTGGAACTCTGGGCGGGGCCTTCCTTGCAGCGGAGGGCAAGGGGCGGGGTTGGCGAGCAAGGGTGGGCGGGGCCTGAAGTCCTGACCTACAGGAGCTCAGCTGGGCTGGTGGATGAGGGGCGGGACTGCGGCCTCTATTGGTTGCTGCTTGCAGAGTTGCCTAGAGCTGGACACACCCAGGCGGGGGCTGCTTAAACAGGTTTCCGTTTGTGTAATAACTGTTTCTTGGAGCCAAGTACATGATCATCCTCTTTCCTTGGCCGGGAAGCCAACACACAGCATTTTTCAAAAGTCTTGAGAAAAGTTTAACCTTGTAAAATTTCTTCTCCCCCTGCCTTTGCTTTCCTGTCCTTAATTAAATGCTAAACAGTCTTTTGGGAATACTTTCTGCTTTTCAGCTTTTTTCTGTCTTGAAGACTTAGGGATCATTGGGTATTCTCACTGGTCTCCTTCTGTAGTTTTAAGTACAGTGTCGCAATCTAGAAACGTTTGATGTTTTCATTTAAGGTAAATGACACAAAACTATAGTAGATTAATTAGGACATGCATGTAATCCAACTCCATAGTAGTAATCGACTATGGCCACTTGATTTTTAAACTTCTTTTATTCCACTCTGTGGACTGTATAATTTTTTAAGATATGTTCATTTACTGTGTCACTGATACTGCTTATGTAAACAGCTTACTATTTGGTATAGGAGTTCTGTTCCCTTGTGCTCAAATCAACTCAATTTTGGAATTCTGGAAATTTAATAAAGGGTCTTATATGACATTGTAGTTTTGATTTAGTTTATCAGTATTGATTTAGAGGCAGAATCTAAGAAGTGTTTTGAAGAATATGAGAAATGGCCTTGAATAAAGTCTGAAGGTTAACATTCTGTTCACTTTAATGCAAATTAATGTTTGTGCAGGTGAGTGTATGTAATGTTTACACCTATGACGTGTATACAAACAAGGTTACAGGAGGGACATTTCTAGCCTTGATTGTTTACAACTTGCCAGGTCCATTTTAAATGAAGTTCATGTTTATTTGAGTGTTTTGTTAAAAAGGGTAAGTCATGTACCAGGATATACTGTTGTATTCCCCCGCCCTCCTCACATTGTAGTAGACATGAAGGGCAAATGCAGTGTTAGGGTAAACTCTCATTGGTGACCTTGTGTGGGCCAAGCTTAGCAGCTCTTTAAGTTTTGAGCTACAGTCTTATGTAGTAGTGATTAAATCGATTCAGGTCAGTGAGTTTTTTAACTCTCTGGCTTTGTAAATATCGCATTGGTGGAAAGGCTTAATTCTCTGTGTATTTCAGAGATGATACATATACAGTAATAGGGAAAAAACAGAACAAAGTCACAGAAACTGATGGAATTTGAAAACAGTGCAACATGAACTGAATAAACAAGAATTTCACCTCCCATCCTCCCAGCATCTTCTGTGGTTACATGGACAAGCCCAGGCCCATTGGTGAAAATGTATCTAAAATTATAGGTACATCAAGCTTTACTTCGGAGTCACCGTTCTGATGTTATTCAGAAAGTCTTGGGTTTAAGTCCTAACCCAGATAAGCACTGAAGACTTGCCTATTTGGACAGTCATTTATGCCCACTTTCTGCAGGAGCAGTTTCTGTTTGCTTTAAGGATTTGTCAGATTTAGAGCAAAAATTATACTTCGCCTCCCAAATATTCCAGTGATTATGAGCTGTACACTCCCCCAGGTTTTTCAAAGGAAATTTTAAAATAAATAATGATTAACTGAGATTTCAAGCATCTGATGTGGCTAATTTTGCATGACTAATTTTGTAGGTAGGGCTAAGATGTAAATGTGCACATACATATGCGTGCATGTACACCTGTTAACAGGTGTTAGTGAGCTTACAGGTTATTTTTATTTTTGACTTTTACCCAGTTCCCCATTTTTTAAAATAGTGAATTTGTGTTAAATGTCGTCGGCATCCCCATCCTCTTTAAAAAAATAAAATACAGCGCTGAGCTCACATTTGTTACGGGTAGACTTGTCTGCCTGTGCAGAGTTGTCCCTGAACTCAAGAGTTTCTTTCTGGAGGAAAACTTTGGTTTACAATGTTTGGCTTCAGCTGCATTACAGTTCTGCTTTGTGGAGCCCTTCTCCCACGAACACTGTGACGTGCAGTTCAAGTGACTCAGCAATTAGGTGAGGTGCAGTTCATCCCAGATGCTGTTTCGTATTCCTGTTAATAAAATGATTTGAGCAAAGATCTTCCTGTGCTTCTACTTTTGAATGTTAGCAGTTGGGATCTCCCGTATCTACACCAGGTTTTCTCAGCTCTGGGACCGTTGACTTTTGGGGCCTGATAACTGATTGCTGTGAGGAAGCTGCCCTACGCATCGTAGTATACCCGCTGGATACCAGGAGCAAACCCCACTCTGACCTGCCAGTTGCGATGGCCACAAATGTCTTTAGATGTTGCCACCTGTCTCCTGGAGTGAGGGAGGGTGATGTGCACAAATTTGTTCCTGGTCAAGAACCACTGGGCTAGACAAAAACTTAATCCACTGCAAATTCCTGGCCAGAGTTGCGTATAAACTCTTGGTTAAAAAAAAAAATGACATAAATGAATGTTACCTTCAAGTAGTAAGTTTCTTTTTAAGTCTGGCTGTATGTTGTTTGTTTCAGGAACCTCATTTTTGTTTAAAGAACTGTAAGGAATTTATATGAAGGAAACTGAGTCCACTTAATACAAAAATGTTGAAAGGCTCTACTGAGACTAGATGTTTCAGGCAAAAAATTAAACTTTTCAACCTTGAGACTGTATTTCAAGTTTTTTGCTGCTCTCTAAGTAGAAAGCACTTCTATGGTGTAAGCTCAGTAACTGAGTTTTCTCATACATCTTCTAGGATTATTGAGACTGACTTTCCAAACATGTAAATATGTGATTCTTTACAATATAGTGTTTTAGGATTTGAATTTTAAAAATTGAACTTCGAAATTTCTGAGCTACAAGTGAAGGTACTATTATGAACCGGTGTCATGCTTTAGATCTGAAGTTTATATAATATATTCTTGTCTTAACTGGTACATACTACTTTAACTTTCATGTTATTGTAGTTCTGATTTGAAGCTTGTGTAATATTTTCATGTCTCAACCTGTACTCATGTTCAAGTTCAGATTTATTTGCAGTTGTATTAAATAACAAAGACGTTTTTTATTAATCACGGTTGCTTTTCAGCCTCAAAAAATAACCTAACTAAAAAATTTCAAACCCCCCATAGAAAAATGTAACCATTCACAAATAAAGAAATCTCTAGAAATTATCCACTGAAAATATCAACTACATGGCCTAGAATTTTTCAACAAAACAAAAGTTACATACTGTACGATGAGAATCGAAGGCATTGGGAGTCTGAGAAACTGTGGGCTATCATTTTAATTCTAGCCTCTGTATTCGGAAAAGCTGACACTCTGTGAGTACTGGGGATGATTGTGTTACAAAATGCGAAACACCGTCTACTTAAAGAGGAGTGTTCTGAGAGGGCCTTAGAGTGTTTCTAATGCGAACATTTCCATTACTGCGAAAAGCCTCCCCTTGCCCCTTGGAGGCAACCCCTCCCCCCCTCCCAGCTCCTGGTGACAACGATCTGTTCGCCATCCCCATAGCTTTGTCTTTTCCAGAAGGTTGAAGGAATGGATCCTACGGCAGGCAGCCTTTTGAGTCGAGCTGCTTTTACTGAGCACAATGCATTTGATATTTATCCGTGCGGCTGCTTCAATAGTTAGTTCCTTTTTTTTTTTTTTTGTAGGTGAGTAGTTTTTCATTGTATGGATGTGGTCCACAATTTTGTTTATCCATTTACCACCTGACAGATGTTTGGATGGTTTGCAGCTTTTGACATTAATGAATAAAGCCTCTACAAACATTCTCACGCAGGTTTTCATGTGAACATATTTTCATTGCTCTTGGTAAATACCTGGCATTGGGCTGTCTGGATCATGTGGTGAGACTAGCTTTACCTTAGCAGAAATTGCCAAACTCTTACCAAAGTGGCTGCATTATTTAGTTGCAGTAGATTATCTTGAGAAATCAGTTCCCATGTTTGGATCCCATGTTTTCAAACCGACACTCGTGTTTTCTGTTGCCATACAATACTGCTGTCTACAGCAAACGGAGAAGTTTCCTTCTTGGTGATTTATTCTGTAGGGGAGCACTGCGATCTTACGTTGCTGTTATTGTAGAAAGTGACATTATTTCATGTCAAGACGTGCACCTTGACACGTCGTAGTTAATGAAGCAGTTACAGATGAGTGTCACTGACAGGTGTGGCGCCTTCCTTGTCCTCCGGACCAGTCGTTACACCACGGCTGTGCTCTCGCAGGTTTCTGGTCACCGTTAACGGTCTCGCCTCAGTGTCCTGTGCTCAGACACCAGGTTCCTAAGTGAGCAGATGGGTATAATTATCTTCCTGAATGTTCACTGTATGAAAATGCCCATCTTTGGGATTATCGATATTTTTTGACTATTCAAGACTAGAGATTCTTTAGAGACAAGGCTTTTATGGCCCTATATTCCAGAAGATTAATATCAAACCATTTTGAACTCTAATGGCATTAAAATAAACTCACTAGCTAAGTTTTTTCACACAACTACTACCTATTTTTGAAGGCTTCCTCTTTTCTTGTACATTTTTTTAGAAGATATGCTTATTTTGGAGAGAGGAAGAGGGGCAGAGTGGAATAGTGGTGTGCTGACAGTTAGTTGCCTTGAAAACATCTACTGTTTTTGTTAATTTGCTTGTTCCAGAACTTCCTGTTCTAGCCTCAGTTTCCTTCACATACTTATGCCCCTGGTGTGAAATTTTCGTTACTGTCGCCCTTAGCAGATAAGGCTAATCTCACATAGTTTGTGTGAGCAGAGGACAAAGAGGGTGACAGGGTTGGTGCGGAGCCAGTTTGGTTTGGGTTCTTTGGACGAACAGCACCTTAGGGAACCGTGAGGAGAATTAAAATGTGGCCGTGTTCTCTGGAGACTCCGTCGGTCTGCAGCTGCTAGCAGACCGAGTTAAATAGGTAGTAGCCTCTTCAGAGTAAGTCCTGTCTAAAACGAGACTCCGTTTTCAGGTGAAAGGTAAAGGTTTATAGTTAAATTTAAGTATGCCTACTAACCTTACATTCTTTTTCTCTCTTTTACTAAGCTGTCTTTCTGTTCCATTTTGGTAATCATGACAGTCCTGAACAACTTAATTTAAACTGGTGATAAAAGTCTGATTGTAACTGCTATTTCAGTGTTTTTAAAACCAATCCGTTTAGGTGGAAGCCTTTTTCCTTTGTCGTTTTTCTAACATGCAGATCCTGGTGCCAGAGTTGGTGGGCCAGGGACTTGTGAGCAGGGGAGAGGGCTGCAAAAAAGAAGCCAGTGACACAGAATCAGATTAATAATGTACTAACAGCCATTTCAGGGCAGTAATAGAAGTTGCCTTTGTTGATCTGAAAATGTTTCTGTTTTTAAAACACCTTTTAGTTTGTGTCCAATCAGGTACAGGCATCTTTTTTGCACCTCCTTCCCTTAGACATGGTGATAACTTTCCTATCGCCTCTATCTGTGGGCCTGCACAGCCTGTGTTAGTCAGTCTTTTGCATAATAGTTTTATAACAACTTTCAAGTTGCTTTTCTGAGCTGACCTTAATGGGGTTTGGGACTGGGAGAGGGGTAAGTACAGTCAACTTTTACTACCTTAGTAGATTTATCTAGTTATTTATAATACAAAATTTCCCTCTTTGTGAAATGTAATTAAAATAGAAAATAGAGTTTATATTACCAGCTTATGTTTCTAGAGCATTTGAATTAATCAAACTATAGTATAGTAAATTTGAAAAAACTTTTAATGTCAATTGATATATGAATAAGTAGATACTTGGGTAAAAAGGGAAATGTCACTTAAAATAGCATTGAGTTATGACAATTCAGAGTATATGACACAATGGAAGATGAGATAATACTATCTTAATTTTTATAAAGTTTAGGTAAACTACTACTTAGTGTTCAAAAAGTAAACTTTTGAAATGCTTGAGCACCTGTAACTTTTTTAAATTTTCCTTTGTCGACCTGTCAGTATTTATGAATAAGAATAGAAAATCTTAATATGGAATAAATGTTCACTTGAAATATACAGAAAAGCAATCCCATAAAAATGATGATATGACAGACAGTGTTTAACCATAATTTACTTTCTGCTTTAATAAAATAGGAACACCTCAGGGTAATCAGGAAAGCAGTACTTTCATTGAAAGTGTGATTTCAAAAGTTTTGTTTGTGAATTTACATTTTTTGTATACACTTTTGTTGTATTAGAAAAATGGAATGAAATCATCAGTTGATACGTACTGGTACGTACCTTTCATGGCTCATGTCTCATGTTTCTTGATAAGCGTTGGGAAGTATAGAAATGATGAGCTTTCACACGTGTGATTTCTTTAGGAGTAGCGTTCTGAGTGCCCCCGTGTCTGCACTCGGGGCCCCCGCCCTGCTGTGTCTCGAGGGGCTCCTCCGTGGAGCCGGCGGGGTGTTGCGCACAGTGGGGCCTTCTGAGTGCGGGTGTTCGTGGGTGGCGGTCAGGCCTGCGGCCTGGACAGGAGGTGCTTTCCGCCGGCTGGGCTGCAGTCAGCCAGCCTCAATGCCAAGCTCAGATGTTACTGAAATTATTTTTAAAGATTTATTTTGGAAGTATTGTGAAATATACATGTTCTTATAAAATAATCATTGTAGTCCTTTCTTGGAGCAATACAATTCTATAAAAATCAGTACATTTGATTCAAAAATAATAAATATCTATGAGAGCAACAGACTTCCTTCATTGCCATCAATTTAAAAACACGCGGTCTTTTTAAAGGAATTAAAGTTTATGCTTAAGAGACACAGACATCAAACGTGTGTGTCTGTATATAATCAGTAAATATAGTAGAACTGGGCTCTGTTTTTTACAACACATGTTTGTAAGGCAGGTGGGCATATAATCAGCCTGACGGTTGGCATGTAAGACTGACTCACGGAGTTCTGTGAGGTGGAGCATGTTTCACGTCTTGTCACACCTACAACTGTGGCACGCCGAGCCGTGTCCAGTGTGGGTTCATGCAGCCCTCCGCATTCATTCACGCACACTCACTTCTGCATTCAGCAGCTACTTGTCGGCGCCTCCTCCGTGTAGGACCCTCTTCGAGGTGAGAAGCCTACGGCTGTGAATGAGAGCAAGTCCCTGCCCCAGTGAAGTTCACGTTTTAGTAAGGGGACACGTCAGCCAGCCTCAGGGAGTAGCGTGAGAGAGGGAGGGGGCTCCGTGTGGCCCCACTGTCAAACTGTGAGTGGCGCTCGGGGACCGGTTACAGGAAGATGTGGTGGCGGGCTGTTCCTGGGGAAGGGAACTGCAGATGCCAAGGTTCTGGGGTGAGAAAGGGTCATTTTGAGGAACCGAGAGGAAGCCAGTGTGGCTGCACCTGGGCCTGGAGGGAGCAGGGCCCGGGGGACCAGTGAGGCAGGTGGGAGCCGCGCTGGGTAGCTTCTCGTGGACCGCAGTAAAGCGCGGAGGCTTGTGGTCTAGGGAAGTTTCGAGTCCAGTCGCGCGTGCAGATGCTCTGAGTGCTTCCAGAACCGCCTTCAGTGTCCTGGCGTTTTTGCCGGGAACTCCACCAGCAGACAGATGCACAACAGCTAGAGTTAGTTCTTTTATTTAAAGTTGTGCAGTGTGTGTGTTAGCTTTGCTGTGCAACCCACCAGCCTGTAACTCGGTGCTCAGAACAGCCACCATTTGTTTAGCTCCCGATCCTGCAGGGTGACAGTTTGGCCCGGCACTGGGCAGTGCTGGTTTCTGCTGGGCTCGTTATCCCTTCAGTCAGCCTAAGTGGCTTGGAGCTGACTGGCTCTTGGCTAGGGTGCTGTGGTCACCGAGCCGTATCTTTCTTATCCTCCAACAAACTCGCCTGGGGCTTGTTCACGTGGTGGCTGTTTGACTTTCAAGAGGGTGATTAGAAGTAGCATCGCCTCTGGACTCTTGGACTTGGAGGTGGTGTGGTGTGCTTTCTGTTGCTGCCTCCTGTGGTCCAAGCAAAGCACAGGTCCCACCCAGCGTCGAGGAGTGCAGAAAGGGACTCCATTTTCTCGGTGGAGGGGCCGTAAAGTCACGTTGCATAGCAGCCGCGGCTCTACTACCCTCAAGGTCTCCCTTCTCTGAGTCATATCGTGAGTTCATAACCACTTTGTGAATCTGAAGTGAGGGTATCCTCACTCAGCTAAGGAGCATAATTAGAAAGAGCAGCGTGACCACAGTGTTGACAACCTTTTAAAGAAGAGGCGGCCTAGGGTATGAAGGCACAGCTAACCGTGGTATAGGCGGTAATGTGGGCATAACCCTTGTAGAGAACAGAGTAACCATAACGTATCCTTTCTTTGTCTTGAAATCCAATACATGGCGTTAAGTGCATGCTTTGGGGTTTCACAGATGAAATGTAGCATTGTTGTTGATACTTATTGGTTCCCTCTATGGGCGGGAGCAGGTTTTTAGTTCATTTTAAATAATCACGAGCACGGTGGTGGTTGTGGGCCTGGTTGTGGGCCGCAGCGTTCACCGGTAGCAGGCGTCACTGTGTGCCCTGTCACCTGCTAACCCAGGCGCTGGGCGGTTTTCACTGGCCGTGTCTTTGGACTGCCACGTGGCTGAACATGCTAATGAGGAGAGTGCTGACATGGTTTTATATATTTCTGCAAGCATTCGTTTTTAAACAGATTGCAAAAAAGTAAGGTGATAATAGTAGTGGTAAGAAATAATATGAGAGAAGATAAAACAACTTGCTTGCTAAAATTACAACTTTGAAACCCAGTGTGAGCTGTGAGTGTGTGTGTATGTATGTGAGAGAGAGAGAGAGAGCAAGCACACAAGTGAGCGAGGGCTCGAGGGGAGGGACTTGTCCTGCATTTTAAATTGTCATGGGTCCTGGGACATGGTTTTGAGCAATTTATTTATGAATGTGCTTCTCCTTGATGTAGGCAAAAGTATGCTTCATGGGATGGGTTCTAGTGGAATATCGATCTTTTTGACCCAACCAAAGCAGACTCAGTAAAACGGTATTTTAATCCTTTGAATTATCTAGGCAAAAGTTATTTTTTCCAAGAGCGTGTGAATCCTTGGTAATTTGGACAAATATTGTGACTGGAGTTTTTATTGATTATTAGTTTCTTATTGTAATCAGGTTCTTATTGATTATTATCAGGCTCCCCCCTCACTCCCACCTCCTTTTGAGTTGAATACCTTTTCCATTCCTGCCTGGAATTGGTGGCAAAATTTATACCATTTTAGTGTTTATGGTGAGGGCATGGTAACTCTGGTCACCAGAGAAAGTAGTAGATTATTTTGCATCACAGTTATTGAAATGGAAAATTAAAACTGAGCTACCTCTTCTTGTTATTCCAAAGTAAATTCTAGGTGAATCAAATATTTAGATGCAAAAAAATAAAGTCAAATGTATTACAAGAAAATATGAATGACTATTTCAAAAATCCTGGAGTAGGGAAGACATTTCCCAGCATAGCAAATATTGTAGAACACGTGACAGAAGGAAATGGATAGATTCAATCATTTTCCTATGTCATAAACTATTTCCTGAAAACTGAGTTTTTCATGACTGTGTAATGACCTAGCGTATGAATATACCATACTTTATTTAACCATTCCCTATGTTTGCACACTTTTTGTGATTTGTCTCTTATTTCGAAGAATGGTGTTTCAAATACATGCTAGTCCAAATAATTAATAGAGAGATGACAAATTGGATCACAAAGAGCGATTTCTCTAGCAAACAGATCGCTGTGCGAGTGTGCCTGTGGCCGGCGGGGGCTGGTGAAAAGCCCTGTGCTGGGCAGGCTGTCCTCACCGTCCGGCCGGCGCGGGTGCTGGAGCGATGGTGCACACAGGCGCAGACCCTCTGTTTTTGACCTTTACCAACTTGAAATACAAGACGTTTGCCTACTTTGCTGTGAGTGCTGTTGACATTGAACAGTTTCTTGGTGTTATTTTGTTAAACTAACTTTTTATTTGAACAAGAAACAGTACAATACAGTGAAAAATAAGGTTTTCTCCTTTGAGAACAATCGATGATGTGTTTATTGAATATTTTTTCAGAAGTGGTTTAAAATCATGCATAAGAGGGGGGCCCCCACAAAACCCTGGAATTTATTTATAAAAAAATTATTCTCATAGGTTGAAACCTCACTCACCTTCCAGACTCTCTCCATTTGATGCAGTACACCTATCAAGACATTCTTTCCACTGCTCAAAACAGTTTTTGAACTTGTCACTTTTGATGCCTTTTAGTGCTTTTGCCATTTTTTGTTTCACCTCTTCCACATCTGCAAAACGTTTCCTTTTGAGGACTTTTCTCATCCAGGGAAGCAAAAAAAGTAGCGCCAGGATGAGATCAAGTGAATAGGGAGGGTGGGGCACAGGGGATCATGCCAGGTTTTTGTTTTTTTTTTTGTCAAATACTGCTGAACACTCAGTGCAGTGTGGGCAGGTGGACTCATAAATCACCCATCATGAAATGGGCAAACTCACTGAGCCTTAAACAAAAATTCACTGGAGCCGAACGCAGCTTCTCACAACACCACCAGCTGGTGTGTTGATCCAGATGGGATCCTAGAACACTTACCTAAGTGGAGAAAGCCTGTAGTACAGGGGACCTGCCCTGCAGAAGATAATTCCAGGGATTTTTGGGTGCTCCCTCATATACCCACTCTCACTTTTATTTTAAATACAGATGTTACCTTACTATGCACACTGTTAATGATTCTTTCATTTATCATAATACAGTCTCTTTTAACAGCAGCCTGGAATTCTGTTGCTTGGCTGTATGATCGTTTATTAAACAGTTCCTTTTGATGGACATCTGATCGGTGGTAGTTTTCAGCTCTTTACTGTTATAAACAACTTTCATAAATAGCTTTGTAAGTCTTTTGTTTCTGCACTGGAGTATCAGTGGAATTGTTGGGTTAACACTTAATCATGTGCACATGCATTTTGATGGATTTTGCCAAATTGCACTTCATTCTAATACACGTTCTTATCATCAGTGTGAGGTTATGATTTCAGTGATTTCCCACAACTTTTCAACATTATAATTATCAAAATTGTTAATCTTTAGTAAGCTGTTGTGAGAAACATAGAATAATATTGGGAGTTTTGATTTGCATTCCTTTAAATATGGGTAAGAGTATTCATATATGATTATAAAGCATTATTATTTGTCACTTTATTTTCTTTGTGACAGTGTGGTCCTGATTTTTGAAATTTTTTTGATCAAAATGGGACATAGTTTTAGCGGGTTTTTTGTTTTAGTTTTTATTTTCCTGAAGATTTTATTTATGTTTAGAGAGGGCAAGGAAGGGAGAAAGAGAGGGAGAGAAACATCAGTGTCTGGTTGCCTCTCGACTGCCTCCTACTCGGGACCTGGCTCACATCCCAAGCATGTGCTCTGACTGGGACTTGAACTGGCAGCCCTTTGGTTCACAGGCCAGCAGTCTATCCACTGAGTCACACCAGCCAGGGCAACATTGTTTTCTTTTAAAGAAAGTGCTGCTGGATATTAGTTAGTTTTCTCTACTTTAGAAGTGAAGGTGAAAAGGACTTTGAAAGTGATTTAAGAAAGTACAACCAGTTTTACTTCCAAATTCATGAATCCACATTTTCTCGATTTTCGTAATGGAATCATTGGAAATTAAAGTGGGTTGCTTGACTCTTGGCCAGGGCAGGGCTTATTAGCGTAATTGGCGGGGGGCGGGGCGTGTAAAAGTTTTTGTGCTGGAGGAATGAAAGAGCTGTCAATGGCTTGGCTGCCGCTGAGCTGTGAGGACCGAGCTTTCACTGAGATTTTAGAGGTTCTCTACAAGTGAAACCTTTTTAGGTACCTGTGTTCTAAAGTATTGATTGTAGCATCATTTGAAATAGGCGTAATTTGATGGGAAGGGCCTTATCTTGGACCTAATACGTTTCTGCTTGGCCAGCCTGCACAACTTACACCTCGGAAGCTCGGATACGTGTTCTCCCCCGGTGATGTCAGGTTGCACCCCATCTTTCAGAGTTATCTTTGCATCTGTTACAACATCTGTGACAAGGAGAGCCTTGTTATCATGTCCTAATTTTACATCTGATAGAACCTGTGGCCTTCTTTCTTAATGATTTTGTAATACTGACAGTTCTCAGTCTCCCCAAACTGAAGTTTAAAAAGAAAAACAATACTATTAATGATTTCCTTGGTCATTTCTAAATTCGAATTTATTCTTTTAATGAATGTTTAAATGCACTTCACCTTCGGGCAGCACCAGGCACAGTCCACTGCGTGTGGTGCCTGCGCCTCGAGGAAGCGTTTGCTGGTGACTCAGCTGAGTGTCGGCTCCCGGCACTCTGCCCTCCCGACAGTGAGAGTCGCCCCATTGGGAATGTGCTGATTTTGTTCCAGTTAAACCTGATTCTCATCTTAACTTAAAATGGTGACTGGTTTATCGCCAAATTAAATCCGATGGTGATGGTTGACTGATAACTAAAATTCCATCAGATAAACACAAATCTACTTCTGGTTTATAGAAGTTATAGAATTATAGGTGTTTTTGGCTTGTGAAATATAAAATACTTATTTTCTTTTTTTAAAAGATTGAAATTTATGACAAAAGGAACAAAAACGCTTACCTGATTTCTGTTGATAAGTTTAATTACTACTACCTGCAAATTGTATGTGATGGTTGAAATACTCCCTTACTCCCACTAGGGGGGGATTCCTTCCAACTTAGATAAAAATGCTCTTGGATCCAACAGGAAAACCTTTGTAGAGCTTTCTTTTTTATTAAATTGAGGTTGATTTCAAGTTTTTGAATCAGCTGTTTTTTGGTAGATATTGAAATTAAAATTTTACAGAAACAAAATATAAGAAATACTAAAGTGCATGTGTATTTAAACCATTGTGCTTTTGAACAAAACATAATTTTTAAAAGTTGCTTTAACTAAATTACTTAATACTTACGAATTTCAAAACACCCCCGTGAGCCTTCGTGGAGAGAGAATCTGGGGTGCAGGATGAGGTTGACTTTTTGAGACTCACCTCCATCCTCAAGCCCCAAGATCTGTGTCTGTCTCTAGCTACTCCCGTAGCCAAATGGAGAGTTCCTAAATTCCACCAGGATGCTCAGGTTTGCTATCAACTCAAGTTGTCAAATATATTAAAGCCCTATCTTTAAATAGATTTTTTATTTGCTATTGAACTTTCGTGCCACTATGCCTTTTTATAATATGTTAAGCAAATGTAGAATTCACCGGGAATGAGTTTGCTGATTTAAACTTCTATTATATGTTTTAATGATATGATTGCAGGTGTGTTAAAATAGCACATCGAGGCTGAATGGACCTCACACTGATGCATGCAGATATGATCTGCATGTTCAGGGGTGGGCAGAGCGGATTCACAGTCGTTTGTATGGAAAAAGACAGGCAGGCTGTGATGATCGTAACACAAGAATAAACTCCGTGCTTCACATACTTACAGCTGTAAACCAACTTTTGCCCCACCCCTGTAAAATACAAGAGCAAATGTTACCGTATTTACAGGAGTTAAGAGGCAGCAAATTCATTGTTTGTGCTTTCCCTTTAGCTAAAGTCTAAAGTGTTGATTAGAGGTTTTAACATGAAGATACCCGAGGTTAGTAACCTAGTGTTGTGAAAGGCAGGACTTAGAAAATTCAAACATATGTAGATTGCAAATAACTTTTTTTCTCTTAAACTAAAAGTCTGTAATAAGATCTTGTTTCTAAATCTAACAATTAGCCTTGGAAATTGAAGTGTAAACAGTGAATCTTAAAACGATTCTGCGCTATAGTTGATCCAACATTTCAGTGTGTAGCCTAGAATCACATTTGGTATCAGCAACATACGGTTTTCATCAAAGTGAGGCTGCTCGTCTTCCTAATACCTGGTCATGCATTTCTGCCGCTCCGTGCACCAGGCCAGCCTCTGCTGGGTGCCAGGTGGTGGGGGAGCCTCGCTTTCAGCAAAGGGGTTGGAGAATACAGTTGGCTTCTTGTTTGACCTCTTGACTTTCATCCTGGCTGCCAGTGTTACTGAAATGATCTTCCTTTCTGTATTTCCTTTCCCCGAGGGGAGAATCCAGTTCTGTTATAGTAAGATACATTGGGCCTCCTACTTAAAACGCACACTACAAATACCTAATTTAAAAAGGTTCGAAACTAGCAGTGAAGCCAGCTAGTCGTTTTGGTCCCACCCCCACTGTCTTTCCCAGATATATAGTTTTAAATTCCTGTTTGTTCTGTTGCCTTCTTTCCTCGCTCTTTTTCATCTTTTAGGTACTTGGTAGCAGTCAGTTAAAAGCTTTGCACATCAGACTGAATAACTGTAATTATCAGTGTGCGTCTCGTGCCATGCAGCTTTTAAAATGCACGTGAGTGGGCTCTGTCTCCTAGTGCATCGGGCGGACAGGCCCGTCTCGAAGCTTCGCCGCCACTGCACACGCGTTGCTCAGGCCCTGCCCGTCCCGGGCAGAGCTTTCCGAGCTCCTGCTCTGCTGCATTCCGGAGACGGAGGCCTGCCCACTCTGGTGCGGGCAGGACGAGAAAATACTAGCACCCTCCCAAGCACGATGAAACTGCTTTACGGAGCCAAACTTTCCTGTCACTGTCCATAAAAGATGAAGAACCATATGCAGCACCCTGTGATCTAAGTGAGGAGGGCAGTTCTCCTAACTTCCTAGATCATTTTGAGGGACGTCTACCCCCCTTTCAACATAATGGCAGAATTATCCATTTGAAAGAAGCTTTCCCGATTATAAGACGGGGACCTGGGGCAGCGACCTGGGTTTACACCAGCTCTCGAAGAGACGGGCACGGGTCGTCTCTGCTTCTTGACACCTGCCAGGAGTCAGTCCAGTGCCTGCTTTCTCCAGACTCTTAGTTCCAGGCGTGCTGTGCTCTGGTGTCTGTGGCTAGACCCAACGGAGGGGTTTTGGTTGGTTGGTTTTAATTTTAAGGATTTTATGTATTTTTAGAGAGAGGGCAAGGGAGAGGAAAAGAGGAAGAGAAACAAGGAAAAAGAGAGAGCGATCCATCAGTTGCCTCTCATAGGTGCCCCATCCGGGGACCGAACCTGCAACCCCAGGCTTGTGCCCTGACTGGGGATGGAAATGGTGGCCTTTTGCTTTGCGGGACAACAGCCAACCCACTGAGCCACACCAGCCAGGGTTCGAAGGAGGTTTCCATAGTGCCTAAATTATTTTTTTCCTTATGATTTCAGGTTGAAGTCTTGACCTCGGAGGAAACTGCCTTTGGACTCAAGGTGTGTGGTCTGATGTGGCTTTTGCCAGCTCCCCAGGCGGAGTGAGTGGGAGGCTCGACAGGGAGGACGTGCTTTTTAAAAAAAAAAAAAAAATTAAATCTAGAGGTTCTAAAATCTTCCAAAGTTAAAGCTTTCCCTTCTATTGTGATGAAGATTAGACTATGGTAGTATTTTCTTTACCTTCGTTCTTTGTTGTGGAGAATATGAGAAATAGTAGAGGAAACCATGGGTTTTATGCAGTAAAATGTACTTTTAACTTTTAACGAACTTACTAAAAGCCCTTCTCCCCCCATTTTGGGGACATTGAAATTACAACTGCAGAATGTTATCAGATGCTGTTTTGGGTTCATAACTCTAGCTTCCTTCATCTATTCATTCATCGTCCCTGCTTCAAATATTTACTGAAGCCCTGTGTTCCAGCCCCAGCTGAATTAAGTCCCAGCTCCCGCTCTTAGGTTGCTCACGGTCAGTTGGTAGGCGTGGGCCTCGAAACAGGCCCAATATCCTACAGTGCGGTGACCTCTGTGCTAGAAATACGCAGAGGGTTCGTGGAGTGCGGTGGGGTTGAGGGGGAAGGTATTCTAGGAGGCTGATCCCTGGGCAGATTTGAAGGCTGGTGCTATATTTAGGCAAGAGGGGAGGAGAGGAAAAATAACAGCTATTTTTAGGTTGGAGGACAACCATGAAAAATCAAAAGTAGTTAAATTGCGTGTGTGTGAGGTGAAGCTCTCAGGTTGAGGAGGCTAAAGATTTGAATTTTATCCCATAGAAAATACAACGCTATTAAAAAAGTTTAAGGCAAGTAGCGGTTAGGTTTGCAACAGAGATCATTCGGAGCACTTGGGGGCGGAGGGATTGCCAGAGACCAGGGAAGGCAGCTGCGTGGGTCGGAGGAGAGGCAGCGTGGGCCTGCGGGGGCTGGCGGTCTAGGGACGCGCCAGTGCAGACGGCGCAGGGGCTGTGGGGGAGACCCGAACAGAGGGCGAGGCGCACCGGGATGGGGAGCACGGCGAGCGCGCAGGGGTTTCGCGGGTGTTCTCCGTTGTAGTCCTCGGGACCTGTACTTTGTCATCTTCACTTGCCTTTGGTACATATTTGCCACCAGTCAACTGGGAGAGCACATTGGTAAGAGGCACTCATTAGGGGCCTGGGACTTCGTTTCCATGTCAGTGTCTGGGAGTGTGGGGAGGTACCTTCTGCTGCTGTGGAAGTCGGCACTTTAGGAGAGCAGTGGGCAGATTTCAAAGCATCTCTTGTTCAGTGCAGCGTCTTTCCTGGGGTAAAGTAGTGCGCACTTGTTTGGCAGTAGTGCAGTCTGGTCACCAAAATAATTTTTGAAGGTTTTTCCTTTTGAAATTGAGTAGGCGGAAATATGTTAGGTATAACCAGTTCATTTGTTTTCCATTGCTAAATGGATTAGAATTCCACAAATTCAGAGTATTTTGATATACTGTTTTGGCTGGCATGTTCTGTGGAGAAACAAAATTGTGAATTTTATGCTTCTTTTTATGCTTTTTGATAGAAACAGTTACAGAAAATGTATGTGGAGAGGTCATCAAAAGTGACTGATTAGGAATCTGAAGAGTAAACATACATGTGTTTCTCAAAAAGAATGGGAAGAAGAAAAATGATGAGATGTCGATCGCAGGGTTTGCAGGAGACAGAGTCCCCGCTCTTGGGCCCCAGTCCCTTTGGGAGGAGAGTGCCAGCCTGCCCATCCACGCCACCTTTCAAACCAAACCCCAGGAGAGCATATTCAACTCAGTAAGGCCGTTTTTCCAAAACCCTGTTGCAGGGCCCTCTGTATATCGTGTCTCTGTCTCTTCCCTCCTGCGTGTTCCCTCTCTCTGTCTTTTCCTAAAGCTGTACTTGCCTAGAGTCCAGAAGTTTTATCCCTGCAGGCGATCTCCAGGATCCTCTGGTCGCGCCTTCCTCCACATTAGAGATGAGGGAGCTGAAGGCCAAGGAGACTCTTGGTTCCCAAGGTCAGAGCCCATGGCCAGCAGAGGTGGGACCAGACTCATTAGTTTTCCTGTTAATATGTAAATGAAAATTTACTATTACCCCTTAATATTACTTTTTCTCCTCCTTGGTAATAATTTTTAGTATTTACTTTAGGCATCTAAAATTTGTTGTTATTTTAGAGAAAACTCTAAGCTTACAATATCTGAAACTAAGATATAAAATAAACACACAATTTGTTTACCCTTATGTGTTACTTTCTGTCCTTATCTCAGTTGAGTAAACGTATCCTAGAGAAAAAGAACATCGAAATTCCAACTGGTCTTCTGACCCCCAACTAACACAGTCTCATGACTTTACCGGGCCTCTGCACCCACCTGGCCCCCACCCCCGATGCCAGCCTGCCCTCCTGCCTCGCCTTCCCCTGGAATGCCGTCCCACCCGTGGGAGCATCTCAAGCTCATCCCACCACCCAGACTCCGCTGGCCGCCCGTACCTCCACGTGCTGTGAGGTCTTGCCTCGTGTTGCAGACTGCTGAGCTCCCGGCCTCTGTGCTCGTGCAGCACCCCTGCCTTTGCAGCTTATTTGGAATTTCTCTTTTGCCATCTTGTTTCCTCCTGTGTATTGTGCACGGTAACAGCCTGGCCTGGCCCGCCCCAGCCCCATGACCTGGCATCTTCCCCAGAGAGAGCATAAGCTCAGGGGCCCCATTTGTTCATCTTTTTATATCCTTATCGATTCGACTTGCTTCGCCGTATAGGACATATTGCTGACTATTTAGAGTTCTTTAAATAGCATAATAATTGTGATTGCAAAGAGCAAAAACCAGAAAACTCTGCAATTCTAACATATTACTACTGCGTTGTATTCTATTCTGGGGTTTTCTCACTGATCTTCCTGTTATCTGGGTTGAGATAGTAGCTTGGCATTTGATTTGGTAGCTCTGAAGAGCCCACCTGCAGGAAGACATGTGTCCATCGTCACTGCTTGTCGAAGCTGTAGAGGGGTTCTGGTTGGCGCCGACAGCCAGTGGTTCCGACGTATCTTACTGTTCACGTAGATGTCTTTGCTGATCAGGCTCTGCAGTCACAGGCCCGGGTTTCATTCGTCGTCCACTGCCAGTGGCCACCACGTAGGCGCCGCACAGATGGAGAGCACTGCCACCTTCAAAGAAATTTCTGTTGCCCAGAGCTGGTCCACAAAATAAAGGTTCCAAGTAGTCATGTGACACAAGACATTTTAACATAACACGTTTCACGATGAGAACCGCCTTTTTTTGATGGATAGGAAAACCTGAGGATTAGAGCAGATACGTAGAGGACAGAAGAAATGTTCCGTGCAGTGAAACAAATGCGTATCATACACAGTGGGCATGCCCCACTTCATTTTGAGAGTGGAAAGGTCTTCGGCAGGCTCATGAAGCTAGGGGCCTTTCTGGTGGTCATCGTGATGGGTCACTCATTGGTTACCCGGCATCATGCCCAGGGGCCATCAGCGTGGGGTTTCAGGTTTAGAATGTTTAGTAGTCCCTAGTAAGACTTACCTGTTAACACGTTCTTCCCTTTATTGATGTGATCACATGAAAGCATACCTTAATCTTCTTTTGGAAAAGTTTGTCTTCCTGTAGAGCTGCATGAACGCTGCTTCTTCTCCACTGTCTGTCTCAGCAGAGTGTGCGTTCCGCACGTGTGTGTACTTGGCTGACTCCCTAAGTGGGTGTGAACATCCCTTAAGTGAAAGTGCACTTAAGGTAACGACGTCGTTGAGGTGAAACCAGCAGGCCTTTCTCTTTGAAGTTCATAATCTTATCAACCCATTACTTTTCGCGATGTGAAGGTTTCTGTTTGCGTTTAAATTTTTTATTTAGTGAAAATCTATTAGAAATCCTTAGAGAAGTAGAGGACCTAGTTTATTCTTTACTGTTTTAGTCACTGAGTCTCAGTTAAAATTATAGAATATATGCATGTTGATAAAGCAAAACGATTTTCTGTTTCTCCGTGAAGGAAGGAATCAAGGAGTGGAAAAAACCAAAATCCGTAGCAGCTCTCCAGCCGGGACTGGGAATCCATGTTGCGTCCTCCCTTCTTTTGTTAGGGAATTTCCCAGCCTGTCCTTCTGCCACCTGCTGGTGGTTCAGACACTTACATGTCTGGTCTTCAAACAAGTCTGCCTCATTTTTATTTAGGAAAGATTTGGGGGAGGTGTTCTGTTTGTGTTCACCTGGAATATTTTGATGCAGTTTTGCTTGCCGTGTTTAACGATATTTTTAAAGGCTGTTTTAGCTTCTTTCCCAACTCTGTCTGTAGACAGCACTTGAATACGAAATGTAGGAAAGACAGAGACTGGACAGGCCCAAGCACGTGCCGTGAGCAGCGACACGGACTGAAGAGAGGCCTCGAAGGCCGAGAGGAGGAGGACTTCTTGAGCCTCGTTGGGGTCTTCCCTGATTTCTGAATTTGGGTTGAGTGTGGAAGGGTGTTCTGTTCTGCTCTCTCATAATTGAGACTACTTGACTTGAAGTGACCAGGACCTTATCTGACTTTAAGTCCCAGTATGAGGTTGGGAAATCGATTCCTGGTTATCACTAACGTTCTTTTTCAGCACTAAAATGCTACAGGTTTGCGTGAATTCATTAGGTCAGACCTTTACCTCGATCCTTATTTCTTCTTCTGACTTCTTCCTGCTAGTGCTCGTCATCTTGGGGAAAATAGAAATGTTTTTTGTCCACAAATAAAATTTTTCATGAAATAAAGCCAAGCAAAATTTTTCATAAGAGAGGAAAGTGTGGGGATTTTATTTTCTGCCATTTTGAATCTCCTTTATTAAGTTTCCTTAGAGCTGCCTTTACTAGTTCTAGAGCCTTAGGTTCATGGGTCAGTTATTTCTTCATCATTTCCTCAAAGAGGAAAAGTAGCCCAAAGTGTTACTCTCAGTTTTTGTCTTCAGGATGAGTAAGGCTGAGGGAGGTCACGTGACCTACTTAAGCTTCTGCCTCCTGGGCCAGTGCCCTGAACACAAAACTTAGCCCTGCCAGTCCGTCCTCCCAGTTCCAGAGCCGTAGATCGGACTGAACCGGGGAAACCGAGACCTTTCCACTCAGCGTGGTCTAGTGTGGTTCGACCCGGGGCCTCAGGGCCGTCCCGTGTTACTTTAGATCTACATTCAATTACGACACTCTGTATCTCTTCAGGAACCCTTTATCCTAGTCGCAAGGCACGTGTGTGCCGTTCGCAGTGCTGGGTGATCACGAGGTGTTTGTGGGGGTCCATGGGCAGGAAAAGTACCCAGTAGGCCACAGACCCCCCAAAAAGTGATTCTTCCAGAACATTGTATGAAAAGTCAGAAGTATTTTATCATGACCAAGTGGTTCTTAGTGTGATAGCGGCTCCATCTCTCCTAGACCGAACGCTTGGACAGGTGGTGGTAGGTGGGTGGCAGACTTTTAGGTGGGTTTACTGATTGCATGGTGTCAGTCTCAGGATTTAGAAAGTACATTTGTACAGAAGCGTTTGCCCTAATTATGTGGCCAAGTGGGTGAAGGGGGACACAGTGCGGTGCCATTCATGCCTGCTTTTGTCAGAATTACATTGTCTTCTTTGGTTTAAAAAAATGATGTTAGGAATTGAACCATGGTCTCAAGTGCCTTGGATCTCGGAGGTGACCTTTTTAACAGAGGGGGGAGTTATTCTGAAAGAAAGCGTATTTACTTTGTATATTCTAGAGTTTGATTGACTCCATTTTTCCTTGGGGATGTGATTTTGGCACTATTTTTTGAGGACTTAATTTTTAGTAATAATAAAAATGCATGTATTCTCCTTATCCTCGCCCTCAAACACCTGTTCATTTGAGATGTGCACAAAAAATTAGTGGCTTATCTGTAAAAAGTCTTAGCATAGATGCGCTGTGACCCTATCAGTAAACGTCAAGCCGCAGAAGATGCGTTGGGGAAGAGCGATGAAATTAACCCAGGGACGACGAGGGGCGCTTCTGGGTGCGTGTGGCTTAGGTTTTCTCTGATGCCAAATTTTAACGCCGGTTTCGTTTCTTCAGATGGTGAAAACCCTCCTCCTCCCCTCCCACTGCCTTAAGTCTGGCTTGTACCCAAGCCATGTCAGTTTTTGAAAGTCAGTTGAGAATGTCAAAGTGACTGGTGTTGAAAGAGCCAATATGTTGCAAGATGCTCAAAGCCAAGTAGAACATTTATATGAATTAAGGAATATATTAGGAGATGGTTTTTAAAAATCAGATTTGAAAAGAAAAACCTGTTGAATTAATACTTGCATACCAGATGTATCACTGATAAATACTTGTAACAGATATTCCCGAATAAGCAATAAAATTACCATTTTACAACTGAAGTAATGTATCCTGTGGGTACATTTGCAGAGATATGCCAAGAAAAATACATGCAGAGTTCTTGAAGTAATAATGCAAATAAAACATTTCATATTATAATTTTAGAATAACAGGATTTGGAAGCAAGAAAAAGTCTGGGAGACTATTTATTGTGTCTAAATTCTGCTTTTACTCTGGCCTTTTGACAGTTGGCTTTTTGATACTGTATGGTTGCTGGAGTGTGCCTGTCTGTGTATCAAAGGCTGAATTGAATCCTCCGCCAGAGTTGTGGTTGAAAATTTCAGAAACTAAGTAATAAAAATCATACTTTGTTTACTTTGTTGCAGTAATGGCCTGTTTTCATACTTTTCTGAATTCTGTCGGTGTCGTGGCTACCATTGAACCACTAAGCAGAGGGTTTTGTCATGTAATTTATTCATTCGTGCCACAGCCGGCGTGGCTGAGCACATGCAGTGATCACGTGGCCCCGTGTGCCAGGTCACAGAGACTTGCCGCTGCGGCCCGTGCGGCTCTGCCCAGAGAGGCTGCTCCACGGTGCTGAGATGAGCTCGGCCGGGCAGGGAGCCTGTGCCGAGGCCGGAGCACACCTCAGGGGAAGCGTCCTTTGGTCTTGGCAGGTCGGGAGGAAGAGTGGTAAACCTGAGGAAGGGAAGAGGGGCAGGAACAGTCGGACTTGTGATCTGCATGGTCAAAACAGAGTCAGTTAAATCCTGCAGAAAATGTCCCTCCCTTCTGGCCACACAAGGCAGGTTAAAGCGCTTACTTGGCTGCGTTTCATATGAAGCCATGTGTGTTTTTGTAAGAGAGTCCTCTTAACCTCCTTCACTCTTCCCTAAATTAACTCTCCACTTTAGAAGGACTATTTAGTGTCTTGTCGAGGGGAAGGCAGGTGAAGGATGGCACTGAAGAATGCATGTCACTTACGGTGGAGACTGTGTGATGGAGACTGTGTGATGGAGACTGTATGTGGGCCACAGGGCGTTACAGGTCACAGCATGGTGAACCCAGTAAACGGGCAAAAAGTGCCCTAAAAAGGACTTGGAACAAATTTCCTGACCATTTCTTAGAATTGGAAAGATTATGTATTGTACCTTAAGTTTGCAGATTCTTCCGATTTTCTCACATTATATTCCTATTTTTGTCTCATTTATTTTTAATCCCCTTCTAAATGTCTAAGCTTCTTTTCTTCAATCATCTTAATATTTTAACCTGTACTTAACATTGCCATAATTTTTTTAAAAAAATAGTATTACATGCTACTGCAGTGTAAGAATAAAACATGTTTCCTGTGATACACGAGTGATTGGAAGAGAAGCCGGGAAGTGCTCGCTTTTGAGATACAGAAGATGCCTTCATCACAAAGGCGTTCGAAGGGCTTCAGTTTTGACCGCAAGCGAGTTACCCATATGAAAAGATTCAACGTTTTATTTAAATTTAAGATGAGCCATGAAATAGAACACGTAGTAACAAGAGATCAGGGAAATGACTTTTTGTTTTCTGAACAGGAGTAGATTTTTTCAAGACGTGCTATTTAATAGTATGGGCAAATATCTAGAACCGCAGGTATTAGCAATGAACACACGGGTGTGCAGGCCGTAAATAGTTCCCGCCTGTGCACATTTGGGTATACGGTCTTCCCTTTCACGTGTGACGAATGGGTGAGTGGGATGAGTTGACCTCCCCAGAGGATAAGTTTGAAAAGGACGGAAATGGAGAGCTGCCAGGCATGTTGGCTGCAGTCGTGGACAAGAGCAGGGCCTGTCTGAACTGCCACTCCGTTTTTATTCTGCGAGTTTGCAGGGTTGGTGATTAGAGTGGCTTTCGCCCAATTATGCTGTGATTATTCTGCCGCACTGTAATTGACTGGGGAGATATGCTAATACCTGTCATTTGGGATGATGAAAGACGAGCGGGGGACGCGATGCATTATTTAGCTGGCTGTGTGATAGATGAGGGATGCGCAGAGTGCTTTAATTGCTGAGAGGAGAGGTTAAGCTGAACGAACGGATGAATTAGAAATGAGCTTTTTTATGGCTTGTGGAAAAGGGAAATAAAGGAAAATGTGCCTTCAACTAAACCAGCAGATAGAAATGAGCACAATGAAACTATAACCAGGTAGCTTGCTTTTCCAATTTAAATATCAATGAAAAATGTAGTTTAGAGTTCAGTTAATAATAATCTGAAGGAGAGTACACAATAGATTCTTCCATTAAGCAAAAAAAATTGTTAAGGGAATTGTTTTTATTGGAGGTGACAGTATTTATGACTTGTAATCTCTTAAATTCATGTTACATTTTTGGTTCTACTGAAATGGAGTGTGCAACAGTTCTGAATTTCATGCTGTGTGTCTTTTTAAGTGTGAGCCTAGAGCTACCTAGATTTCTGGTGCCTGTCTGTCTGTCAGTAAATGCGGGCAGAGGAAGGCAAGAAAAAGAACGAATATGTATAATATACAAGGAGAATGCAGTAATAGTGAGAGTGTACAGATAATTCTTGAGTGAAAGGGTCTAAGGCAGTCGGCGAGCGGCACAGACCTCATATGCTACGTGCTCAGTCATTGGTACTTTTATGGGAAAAAATTAAGTAACGAGTGCTATTTTCCTGTTACATTGTTCCCTTTTGCCACAGCCACATATAATATTGTGTGTGTATTTCATAAAAGTATTTAAAAATACCCCACTGTAATCTGTAGTCTGCATGGTTGTTTATATGATTGGGTGTTAGTGTGTTTCAGTTTTGTGCGTTCAGTCGGTAATTATTCTGAGAGTGCAGGCAGAGCAGCAGTTTGCACAAGTGGGCCGTGTGTTCCACACTGAAGGTGGAGGACTTGCACACTTGTCAGCTTTCAGGCACACCCTACCTCAGCAGATACTGATGCCGGGACGTGTTGTCCCCCGCTGCGCCGTTGGGTCTCGCAGATGAGCCAAGGGAATACAGGCTGAAGAGGAGTTCTCTTTTTTGTAAAATGGAGAAAATGACCCTCGCACATTGTTGAATTATCTGGAGGCAGCCCAGCTAGCTTCTCAGAGCCCGTGTGACCCGTGCAGTGTGGCGGAACTGAGCAGGGGTGGCTCTTAACCAGCTTATCGAGTGGGAAGGAGCTGTCTGGAGCAAAGCACACCTGCTGGAGTGGATGTCGGCTGCAGGCAAGTAAGTTCTGTGGGGCCGATCGCTGTCCCCAGTGTAACTGGCACCTCTTTCGCACATTCCTTCTGAAACAAAGTGAAGTTTCCTAATGGATGTTTTTAACCGGTATCCCTCTTGGAATCCAAAGTGGACCCTTGTAGCTGCCTAACTCTCTCAGACACGCGCCGCGCGCACAGGCTGCTCAGGCAGCACCAGGCGAAGTGGAGTTGTGAAGGAGAAGATGCAGCGAGCCCCGAAGAACTGAGAATCCAGCGGACAAAGGCAGGGCCGACACAGCGGCCTGCAGACAGCGGCACCTGAGAACACGGTGTACGAGCTTAAGCTAAAATACGGTGTTCGAGAATGTCGGCTGACTGCAAGTGAGAGATGGCAGCGGCCATTGGGGGGTGGCATTGCGGTGTCTTTCTTGTCAACAGCATACAAAGCGTAGTATACAAACCTATTTAATTTTGTACAGTTTTTAGAAAATACAAGCAGTTTAAAATTTTTCCTCCCGCTGAGCAATTATTTGATTTTGAGACCTCATGCCTGAGTCTTGGCTATAATTATAGTTATAGATTATAGTTATAGATAATATCATCACTTGATTGGGAAAATGATTCTTTCTTGAAGGTCCTTAGTTTGAAAGGTTTTGCTTTGTTTAACCTGGTCATAAAAAAAAAATCACGTTTGCTGTTTCTTGTTGTTTACATGATACAATGTGTCTCGCTGTGAATGCGATTTACGAGGGCATGGAATCGTCCTCGTGAACACTGGGTGCCCGAGACCAGTGTCCTATCACCGTTCTTTTGGGTTTGTTCGCTTTTATTTCATTTCATGTTTACTGATTTGGGAGAGAGAGAGAAGCATCGATGTGAGAGAGAGAAATACTGGTCAGTTGTCCCATTTGTTATGCACCCCAGCCAGGGGTGGGACCTGCACACCAGGCATGCGCCCCGACCGGAAAATGAGCCCACGCGTTTGGTGTGCGGGACGACGCTCCAACCCACTGAGCCACCTGGCCAGGGCCGTGTCACCGTTCTCGACTGACACGTCTTCCTTCCCCTTGGAATGCTCGGTCTTAAAACTGAGATTTGTAGCATGAGGCTGCATAAAACTTTCCTTCCTAAATTTTCTTAGCATCTTTTACTATCCCTACTACCCACCTGAAGGTTTTTTGAAAAATGGTGATGAGTTACAGTGTTTGTTAAATAATGTGGTTATATTATTTTAAACATTTTAAATATGATTATAGAAGTATTGCCACGGGGGACATGAGGCTAACGAGAGGACAGCTGGCACCCCCTCGCTCCCCCCCCCACGGAGGCTCGCTCCCCCTTCCCTGTGTGGGGTGCACCTGGCCTCTTGGCGCGGCAGGTGGGGAACCGCTGGGCGCTCTGAGCTGGGTACAGCCCCCTTGCTAGGTGTCACTTGTGCAGGTGTGGGCAGTCCTGTTGGTTCAAACAAACCATTTTAAACACGCTGCATACACTATACATGTCAACACAAAACACACAAATGTGCAGTTCCACCTTTTACTGAGGCCCGGCCATCTCAGCCGTCCCTAACCCCACCGCTGGTTTAGCCGGTCATCTTCAGTGGAGGAGGTGTTCTCCAGCCCTCTGTGCACGTTTGTGCGGTTCCATATTTCATTGCTTTAAAAAAAGATTTTTTTATTCATTCATCTGTGCATGTATTTATTTTCAGAGAGGGGGGAAGGGGAGTGGGAAAGAAAGGGTGAGAATCGTCAATGTGTGAAAGATACATCAATCCATTGGCTGCCTCTCACTCACCCCCAGCCAGGGACCTGGCCTGCAACCCAGGTATGTGCCCTGCCCGGGACTCGAACTTGCAACCTCTCAGTTTGCAGGATGACGCCCAACCCACGGAGCCACACCAGTCAGGGCTCATTTAAGTTTTATAACTGGAGGAATGTGTAGCGTAAAAGCGCTTCGGAGGAAACACAGCGACCTGTCGGGAAGCACACGTGTCAGCTGGCAGGGGCAGAGCAGTAGGAGGGCTTTCCAGAGGGCAGCCTCCTCCGTCCTGTGCTGGAGGGTCCGCAGGGGCTTCCGCAGCGCCTCAGCCGGGACCTGGGCTGGGCAGGCGTGGAGACCATTTACACCGCTCCCCTTGCCGTCATCTTTACAGCTAGTTCGTTTCCTCAAGAAACAACAGGAATTACTTTTCCTTCTGCCCCAAGCCAGGCCCTGATAATGTGCCACTGGAAGAGATACGGGTCATTATTCAATTTACTGGGGAATAATCATTTGTTTACCTATCTTATATTATGGTTGTGGTTTTCTTCTTGCCGGTAAAGTGCTGTTTTTCTGTTTGTGTCTTTGTCATGTAAATTCACCTGTAGAAGTTACACAAAGTACCTTTGGGGAATAGGTGCTCCATTTTTTTTCTTTGCTTTAGAAAGAAAACAAATGTAAATAATTGTTTTAAATGTCAAGCCTTTAGTGCTCACTATAATGTCTCCTTGAAATCTTTTGTCTTTCTTAAATTTAATTATAATACTCTTGATACAGATGGAAAATTAACTTTAAGGGAACATTAAAAAACAGATGCCCTCTGGTTAGATTTGAAAGGGGAGGGAAGTTACTAATGTATTCGTTTTCTACTACTTAGTAACAATTTGCAACAAATTTAGCCACTGGAAACCACACCCGTTCATTCTCTCCTTCTTCCGTGGTTCAGCAGTCCAGCCAGCCACTGGTCCTGAGCTGGGCACCTTAGGAGGTTGAGATCCAGGTATTGTTGGGGCTGTGCTCTCATCCGAAGTTGGGGTCCTCTCCCAAGCTCAGTGGTTATTGGGAGAATTCACCTTTTTGTGGCCTCAGTTCTCAGGTCTCCACTTTCTTGCTGGACGTAACCACGGGCCATTCCCTGCCACACACTCTGTCCACAGAGCTGTGCTGGCAGATTTTCTCCATCTCTCCTACTGCCTTGAAAGATCGCCTGACTAGGCCAGGCCCACCCAGGCCTTCTCCTTTAGTAATTCTCTATCAGCTGCTTAGGGCCTTAATTACAGCCTCCGAATTTGTCCTGCCCTATAACGCAGCATAACCACAAGAGTTCCACGGGTCGTAGTCGCCGACTTACGCTTAGGCGGAGGGAGTCATGCAGTGTGTCCACCAGGGGCTGGAAACCTGGGTGGCCACCTTACAGTTCCGCCCGCACAGCTTTGGATGCACATTTGCTGTCAGATTTTGGGGGTGGACAGGTTCTTTTAAATACATGGACTGAAAGTGTCCTTAACTTGTTCTTTTTTAAAATGTAGTCTGGAAAAATGAAAGTGGGACATAACAGAATGCATTTGACTGGCAACATTGAAAATACATGTGAGCACCTTTAGCAGAGCTGCCCGTCGTAGCGGCAGCTTCACTTGTCGCAGTGCCAGCTCCAGAGCAGAGCGGTGGCGGCTCCCGGCAGACGCCCACTGCGCAGGTGACGCGCGGCTGCCGTGGCTGGAGGGGGCGCTGCCTGCAGTGCTGACGACGTTTTCCCTCTTCCAGTGGGCGCGCTCGGCTCAGACCTCAGGACTCGTCACAGGTGTGCCAGGTGCCGGTTACAGGGAGTCCCAGGCAGTTCTGGTTAGCCTCTCGGACCCGGAACACTAAGAGAAAGATTTCTCTGTGCAGTACGTTTGACGGTCATCTTCTTGACATTCGAACTTGGCGAATCATTGTTAGAGTATGTAAAGAGAAACGTGGCTTACGAAATTCAGGTTTATTGTTTTTTAAAGAATTACATACATATACAACTTTACAAATTCTGTGGGTCAGCCTCAGATATAATATAATGTATGAAAAATCCAAACTACCTTTTATTTCTTAAACCAATTTTACTTATCCTCTTAAATTATGTGCCCACGTAAAGACACATTGAATTTATCTTTGCCAACACTGATTCTTTCAGAATTACATTAGAGAAAAATACTGTATTTCAGATAGGATTTTTATATACTTGATTCGAGTCCTTTTGTGGAGGAACTCCACCAGGCCAAAAATTTATGAACAGGCAGATGTGAAGCAAACCTAATGATGTTTTTATTTTATCCAGACTTTGAAAATGTGACAAATACTTCAATTTAAAAAAAGTAATAAATGTTTACTGTTAATGTAATAATCAAATAAAAGCTTAGAAACATTAATTCTATGATGCCAGCGGCACACTCCATAACTGGAATGGGATGGTTTTCTGAGTACAGAGGAATTGCTGGTGTTGGCATGAAAATCACAAATGAATTTCTTTTGCAAAATTTCTGGATTTTAGTGGAGCGTTTGATGGGTTAGTATGGGGGGTGAT